>MU966816.1:67123-116169 GCA_036418165.1 Cooperia oncophora
GCTCAGCCCACCTCACACTCAGCTGCTACGCAATAGCCCGTCAATGGTTCTGAGTGCACTAAATGGTTGTGTTATGTTGTGGAGGGTGTTATGACTATCAAAACGCTACCACAATTTGATATGCAACATGTATCGGGTCACGTTGCTGATTGCGGGTCGATCCATTTCTCTCCCCATTTTGTCGCAAACCGTCGCGCCTTTACCGCCGGCAGGGGCTTTGGTGCTCCTAATCCGACGAAATCGCCGTCTCTCATCTGGTTCTCCCTCACACACATCATATACACACTGACCTATTTAACCGGCACCCACCCCCGCACGTGTCACGCAGGCCGCCATCGCAAAAACTAGGACACCTAATTCCCCATGTTCTTACCACCGCCCTTCTCGTGTCACGCTCCAGCTCCCAAGCGAGCAGCTCCTAGCAATGCACAGAAGTATATCACAGTGAGTTCCGGCCCCAGTTTGCCCGATTCAATTCATTATGCCTCCTTCCCCGCATGGGCTCAGATCCGACTGAGTACGCGCAAGGGAGTGAGCAGGGAGAAAAGGGCGATCACTCGATACCAATCCCCACCTTCCTCACCTCACCCCGTTCCGTTACTCGCCACTTCCACCCCCCCCACCCCACCTTGCCCTTGCACGCCTTACGTCCAACACTGCACGCGAGCAACCCGTCTAATGGCTCGAGTTGTAGTGTTTTCTATATATAGTAGGAAAGTGTTATCACAACCAAACAACTTCTAGTTCGGTTTACAGTAACATAAGAAATGCTTGCAGTTATTTGTTACTGGTTGTTTCCCCTCATCCTTGTGCGCGTTTCATACTGAAACGCGACGCACGCACGCCCTCGACTGTACCCCCTCAGCTCCGGCTGAGCACGTGCAGGAGAGGGAGGCCATGGGGCGACCCGTACCCCCATCCCGCCTCCGCACGAGACACGCAGCGCTACGCCAGCAGCTCGTGCAAGGGCCTCGGAGATGTAGGGGAATAGCTGAGGTTAGTTTGGGGATAGGTGAGGTGAAGGGGTACCATATTGGCGCGACTGACGCTCGCCTGAACAGGAGCACGCAGCGACTGCGAAGTCCGAAGAATCCGTGGCTGTCATAACATGGGGAGGACAGTAATCGATTATCCATGACCAGATTTCAAGCCTTTCATTATAAAAGTGAAGTGCCCTGCGACTATATGGCGCGTTCCTACATTTATTTGATTAGAAGACACCGGTTAGGCACCATGAGAGCATCATAAATGCCTAAGACAGTAGTATCGCCCTGATTATGCCTTACTTTGTTCCTTTCTTTCACGAGTTAAGAAGTGAAGCTCTAAAGCAGTTGCTTGAGCCCGGCGAAGCCGGGCTCCCTAGAAGGAGGAGAGCTCGGCGTTAGCCGGGCGATCCGACTGGTGATTCAATAAAGGGTGTTAGAGTAAGGTCACTGAGTCCATCGCGCAGGTCACAGCAACAGTGGGACGTTGGTTCTGAGATACGATATAGGGTTTAGGAAAGGAACACTATTGGTTGGTGACGACAACTATCAGCAGATAAGATTGGATAAGGGGCGTCAGAAAGATAAGGTCACCGCTTCCAAACCGTAGATCACAGAATCAGCGAGGCGTTGGGCGTTGGTTCCAGCGGGTGATATATAGGGTAAAATGGGGAGATGAACGGTGCGTGACAAAAAAAAACCATATCAACTGGTAGGGACTAATAATAGGTGGCCATCAGTGTTCAAGGTTTAGAGCTTTCAAAGTACAAAATTCCAAAGTTTCTGTGAAAGGGACACTGATGACGTGTGGGAAGAAATCATATCAATTGACTATGGAAATCAATTTTTATTACATGTCTTACACTTCTTACCAATTCAGTGCCAAGTAGAGGCTCAGTGTGTGAATTCTTTCTGTTGATGCCAGCAGAATAAAAAACCATCCAGACCATCCAGTTAAAAACAGCTTTCCGCGATAAGTGTCAAGGATAATTGTTGATCCACCATAAACAAAACCGCGCCCTGACAGTCACACCTCCCTGCGGTCTCTGTGCGAGCCCTGGCTCACAAATCACTTTGTCACATCTCCCAGTAATGGATATCATCGAATGCGAAGAAAAGAAAACAAAAAACAACAGAAACATAAAGGAAAAACTCTTGAGAAGAAAAGGAAACATTCAAAAAGCCGGAGTCCGAACTTAGGGTTACGGTAGCGAGCATGTTTTAGTGTAGTGAAGTGCGTCGAGCTTTTGCACCACAGAAATTGCATCATTCGTGTTTTTCACGCGTTTTACCTTACGAGATGGGTTGCTGTTGACTGTATGTGCTCCCAATGAATAAAATGTGATGAAGGAGAGCAGAATTATTCACGAGCACGAGCGCGGTCGGCAAAAAATACATGCAGTTCCGATTAATGACTGCCGTCCCAACAAGGAACACTGAGCGGCTCTCCGTCAGAGGGCAGCCAGCTAGTGAGGCGGTCCAACTGAGCAGGCGTTAGAACTAGAACTTTGAGCGGTTTTAACTCGCTCCTCGCTCACTGAGGAGTTGCGAGAGTGAGATAGTATCTAGCTTGGGGGCTAACTACCTGCCCAAGGAAGGACGACAATGTACTACTTGAGCGCGGGGGCTGTCTTTAAAAATATCGGTGTGCTCTCACATAGATGCAATGATGAGGGGGGGGGGTATATTGTGCGTCCGAAACGGGAAAATCGAGAAATTCATCAACCAAAAAAAATTTCCAAACCACCATTTTGGGGGAGGAAGTTCCCGTCGGTGATGTGGGGACTGCCCGTGCGGCGCACACTCTTACATAGAAAACAAAGTGAAATTCCTTGGCGTCCATAACTCCATGGCTGTGCCTCTCTCGGAAGAAACAAATCGCTGTATGTTGGACTGATCCTCCCGCCTGATTCAACTTTAACCCATTGGTCAAAATATTTTCAACCAATTTTTTCTAGATTTTGCTAAAAAATGCATAGTGACGGTTTGGTGTATTTTGCACACTCTATCTCGCCTAAGGGAAGAGTGCCTGGCGAAGCCAGGGCGGCCCAGCGAAGCCGGGCCGTGACATAGAAGGGGGAGCGCCCGGCGGCAGCCGGGTGATCCGACTGGTCCATAAAAAGTGAAGTCTGGGGAGAAACTACCAAGTTGAAGGCACTTCTCGCGACTGCACATTGCAGGTAATAGAGTTCAAAAACAGAAGTGCACTGCGCTGGCTGATTTAGTAGTGAAGAAAAAAGTACGAAGAACCGCTAGGATGTGGCCCTCGTTCTTGATTTTGATCATGATTACTGTACGAGAGTAAGATGCTCAATCATCAGTGATATGCAGAAGGTGACGATACACAGCAAAGAGCGCACAAATTGACGGGCGAGAGAGCACAACGGTATTATTACGACGACACGGGCAATGTAGGCCGATATGGGCCTCCTTGGGCCTAAAACCGAAGTTTCCTGTGTTTTGCGTGCCACATTCCAAGTTTTGAATACAGCGCAACTTCTACGATGCCTAACAGATCACCTGACACCTTTAAGAGGTTACAGTCATAGTATATGGCGGAACGTACCTTTAAGAATGGCCAACATCTCATGAACATTTTCTATTTTGATGTTTCCGGGCAGAAAAATTTCAGTATCGACGCTACGACGGGTCTCGTGACTTTAAGGTGATCTTCGTAAGTAGCTTCTGATGTCCTCGGAAAGCAACTTTGGATTGGATATATACGAGGTTTGATACGGCTTTGGAAAAAGCGATGAAATGGAGCCTCCTTTTCCGACATGAAGCATAGAAAGTCGGAATTCGCATAAGTGGCCGACTCCCACGTTTCGTTCTTTTTGAGAAATGGGCGATGCAGGAAACATGTTCTACAGCAGCAGAACGCGGCAGCATTTGTCTCGTTTCCAGCAAAGAAAAGTTTCCTGCACAACAGTACTGATATGGGGAATTTGTTAGTTCTATTGACTGTCATCATTTTGAAAGGGGCCTAAGTATCCACATACTTTTAGCACAGAGAAACTTTTTCCAATGATAAAAAAATGTGAAGTTGCCCACAAGGTGCTACGAGGTAAAGGACACTCTAGTTCTCTGCGGACGGTTGGGCGTGTCAGCCAGTATGAGTGTGTCACCCTATCAGAGCCATTCTCTGCCTTCTTGTTGAAGAGTGCATGCGACAAAAATAGAAAACGAGTAAAACGAACGATATGTCAGTTGCCCTTCAACAACGGGTGTAGAACGAGTTTGGCACCGTGCCAAACGCAGCCGCACTGACACGCCCAACCGTCCGCAGCGAACTACAGTATATACTATGGTTTTCGTACCCGAATAGCGAAGTAATCGAATGGTGAAGGTCCGATTTCGCCAAAATCAGCAGTATTTTTGTAGAGTCAAAACTTGGGGTATCCACATACCTTTGCTACGGTGTTAACAACTTCCTTGGAGAGATCGTCGAATGGGGTTTTCAGGCAAAACAATCGTTATATTCCTTCGCACTACACCAGATCATCCCGACTTACAAATTCAGTGGATTTGAAATCAAACTTGTTCAAGCTCTACCCTCCACAGCGGACGCGCCAGTTTTCGCGTCAGACGAGTGGGACATACATGGTTAGGGAAGCGCCAGAAGTTTGAGCAAAAAAACTGACATTCTAGCGAATGTTCAGTCATTTCTGCCAAATGTGGTTGTTAAATGAAACCTTTTATTGGCCTAACGTTTCGACCTTGTCGTCTTCTTCAGAGGCCTGAAAATGGCTCAAAGCTTTTAATTTGTTAACTACTCGAACAAACGCCCTCCCTACTCTAGCGTTTCCGACCTCGTTTCCCGAACGCTTCCTAACAACACGGCAATGAGTGCTAGCGACTCAACGAAGGTCACACCGTGCGGAGCTTAGCTCACGCGTTGAACCAGTAAGGACGAATGAGACTCACTTGCGTTCATTGTGTCGCATAAGTCAAAAGTGTCGTAGCGCACGTAGTCCTTACTGTAGCTCCCACTATGATACAAACGGCAGGAATTCATTCCTAATAGACAGACACTCGTTTCGGCTGTTTAGGCTGTTCTTCCGAAAATCCGGAATGACTCCAAAACTTTCCTAGCTGAAGTTTCCGTCTCGTACGCCAGTATAATACATTTAACATCAAAGTCGTTCCCGTTATCCTGCTCAATCTTATGCTTGCCAAGGGGAATAGTTAGCTACGTGCATCAGAGAACACCTAGCTGGTAAAAGGCGTTATCTCATGACCACTCCCCTTAGCAAGCATAATATTGAGCAGCATAACGGGAACGACTTTAATGTAAAAGTATTATACTGGCGTACGAGACGGAAACTTCAGCTAGGAGTGTTTTGGAGTCATTCTGGATTTTTGTGAGAAAACCAAGAATGAAAAATCGAAACGACTGTCTGTCTATTACAAATGAATTCCTGCCGTTTGTATCAGAGTGCGAGCTACAGTAAGGACTACGTGCGTTACGAATATTTTGACCTATACGGCACAAGTAAGTCTCATTCGTCCTTACTGGTTCAACTGACACACAGCGTGAACTAAGCTCGGCACGGTGAGACCTTCGTTGAGTTGCTAGCACTCGTTACCGGGTTGTTAGGAAGCGTTCGGGAAACGAGGTCGGAAACGCTAGAGTAGGGAGAGCGTCTGGTCGGGTAGGCAACAAATTTAAAGCTTTGAGCCATTTTCAGGTCTCTGAAGAAGACGAGAAGGTCGAAACCTTAGGCCAATAAAAGGTTTCATCTAACAGCCTCGTTTGGCAGCATAATTGAACATTCGACATCATGCCGAGATTACAAGGGACAACGTGGAGATTATTAAATGACATTTAAGCGTTTAGTATTCGATGTCCAAATGTCCTCCGACAGAACTGTTAAAGAAAAAATTGCTCTTTAAACCAAATATCTTACCAGGGTAGGTCAACAAGTCAGTCCGGCCAATTGCAATGAGGTGTACTTTCTCGTACGCGCTGAATTATAGAAGACAAACTCGAATGATTTGAAAAATTTGCGAAACTGTTCTCTGTACGGAGATGTGGAGGGTTCTCTCCGCGCCTTGCTGTTTCACTTGCTACGACATGAAAGCACGGAAGTGTTTTATCAATATGCGGAGTGATTACAACGTAATTTGCTAGTTGAGCGCAAATGGTAATGAGCGGGTCTCACAAACAAGAGGTCTTAGACTCCCATTTGAATGCTTAATTTTGCACTTTTTTCACGGGCAAGCTCGACGAAGCTTCTAAGGCCGCCCCTTGTTGTGCTGCCCTGTAAGAGTTTGCGAATGGTTCCTCAGAAATATAAACGCCTTGTGACCTAGAAAAGAGGTTGTGGGCTTGTATTCTTCGTAACGCATGTCACGAGGGTTTTCGCGATAACAATGAGATATCCATGATCAACGGAGCAATTTCCATGGGATCAAGTTTCTAGCCAAATTTGAGATCTTGGCCGAACTTCGAAGAAGGGGAATTCCACGGATCAAGAGCAACAGCCTGGAAATCATATGCTATCAATGACTAGTCTTCGGATAGAATTTCCTCCCCGTAATCAGAAAAATGATGACGTGAACCAGATCTTGTTTATTGTATTCCCTGTACAATTAACACTGCTAACATCTCCAGCCTCTCTGCACGATTTTTCCAAACGTGCACATTTTATGCTAAGGCAGGGTTCATACTTCGCGACAGCAGCGGCGATTGCGGCGACCCCGGCTGTCGTGCTTGCAACTATATTTTACCAGTAATTAGGGATTACCGCCACAGATGAAACACACAAAAAAGCTTCACGTTCACTTCATGTTTGACTCAAATAAATCACAACAATTTATGAGGAAATAATGGAGAATGAAGATAAGGATTAAATTACGATGAGATTAGGCGAATGGTCTTAGAGCTCTGACCTTAAGGTAAACGATGAATCCATGCCACGGTGCGCGACATGACTCCTGCTAGAGCTCCTCCCCCCCCACTCGGCCCCCGGGCATCCCTTTTACATGGCGTTGTTACGCGGGAAGCCTGTGTACGTTGACTTGAAATGAATGCAACGGGATTCGATCGATACCCGTTGTATTGAAGCGCTATTTGATGCATGCGCAGCCGTGTCGACCAGAGGGAGTTCGTGAGTCACCACGACACAGCAGATGTAGCTGTGTTGATCGAGGGAACGCTAATGCTTTGAGAGACGACATAATCGTGACTCGATGCTTGGTCATCGCAACTTCGACCATTCAATGGGAGGATAAGAAGAATAGGTATAAATGACCAAGTTGAGAGCGAAACAAACAGACAATACATTCGAAATTGTGGACGGAATACACGAGGAATACTTCGAAGGGCAAGAGAACAGGAAACATAGAAAAATCCTGGAACATAAAGGGATACAAGAAAAAAAATACCTTCAGAGAAAAGCGGATACCTTGAATAAGTGAGAAAATGCAATGCATAAAGGATACGACACAAAAATATAAGATCGTCGCCATGAACAGGATCAGGACTGGCGTGGTGGCGTGCGGCCGACATCAGTAGTGTGTTGTCCTGGAAGATTGACTGGAAGATTTGATGCTCCCCATAGCAAGGAGGTTCTCGACGCAGAGTAGACAGGGTCGCTGTTGACGTCTACAAAACTCTCTACAATCGAGGGATTAATGGAATAGATTGGATGACATGGGTACATGGTGGGGCAAGCAAAAATTGCGAGAGACTTTTCTTTCTCGTTTATGTGATTTTGAGGGGGGGGGGTCGATTCCCAGGGGTGTGGTGTGGCAGGGCCAATTGGGTTGGTAGCGGTCTCTCACGATGTGTGATGGGAGGTGGGATTTACGTGTTCCCAGGGAGACCCAGGGAGCGGTGTGGCAGTTGATGCTTTGAGTGAAAGTTTCGGTAAAGTGTCCACATTGTGTCGAAGAACGCATCCACGTCCTTATGAAAGTTCGCCATCATATTTTCATTGGAAGGGCTTAAGGCAGGGTGACGATTAGGGTCATGGCATACGCGGCACGTAGTGGACCGACGCCAAAATCCGGGTACGTGGTTATATAAATAGCGAAGACAAGGTCCATGAGTAACTGCTTTGACGCACCGTTCGGTGAGATTGACCACTTGACGGCACATGTTAGTGTAGTGGCGTCCACCACAAAAAAAGGCAACATAGTACCTCCTCTGGGACGATAGATTGACGGTAGCGGAGTGGTCGTGATAGGCGGACGGTCATGCGGCGGGTGGTGGAAGGTACGGATGGCGTGGTACCGCTTTACAGTGCGTTGTCGGGTTTATCCTTTTTGCCAGTCGACTGGAGGGTGCACGCGGAGGCCTGCTTCGCTTGCTTCTGTGAGACGTCGGAGTAAATGCATAAAGTTCCTCGACAGTGGGTATCTCGAGAGACTCTGCCGGAGACGGAAATCCGCGTTGACTAGACGTAGGCGAGCTAATGCGGTGCCAGTGTGTTTGAGATTGGTGTAGCCGAATGAGGTAGCGGTAGAGGCTGTGACATAGAGTTTGATGCGAGCGAGCGTGAGTGCCTGGGCGATCAGGAGGGATAGACGATGTTCGGGTGCGATGCTGGCATCTTCGAAGGCGTCGTCATCGACAACCAAGACTCCTTTGGGGTATCTACAATGGAACCTTGAGCAAGAAGTGCTATAAGTTCCTGCGGAACCCTGTCGCGGAGGCCTCGACTGGGCAAGGATGTGGCAACAGGATCGAGGAGCCTCGGTTGAGATAGCGGACGGTAACCGGAACGATGCAACGATGGAGAGGACGAGTTGGTCCTGGTCTGGTTTTGTGGTCACGTGCCCGAACAAGGCTTCTTGGCGTCCGAGGTGGCAGGACTGACTGGACGTTTGCGCTGCGTTGGGACTTGACTGGCCATGCCTGAGTTGGTGAGGCTCTCGAGCCGTTCCTGCAATCGTCATTGATAGCTGTTGTTGGAAGAGCCCCTCATTCAAAACACCAGTTCTAAATCGCAGGTAAATGAGAAGGTCATAGTTTATATAACGACATGAACTTGGAACATGTGTCGGCAAGTAAGCAAGTTCGTAAAGAATGATGAATAATGATATCCGTGTGAAAACTGGTGCGAAACCATCGTCGTATTGTGTTTGCGAATGTTGGAGTAATGTAAAACTGTGATGGAGTATCTAGCAACAATGAGGCGATAGCTAGCTAGTAGCCGCTAGCTAGCATGTGCCTTAAGCGGTTCTTCAAGACTACTAGTCCGCAGAAGGGCAGGTGAATACGCTTGAGTTATACTCTGAGCTGCGATGAACTTGGAAGTCAGTAAAGGCGGCAAGGATAACTATCTAATACTACTATCTAATGATATCGCATGTCATTGTCATCTATGCATAAATGCATCAATTAGTCAATTAGACATAATGCATCTCTAAGGACAGCTAACTATGTCTTGACAGATAGATCGCATATGTAATGACGTCACTCATTGATCGGTCCATGAGAAGTAAGTAAATCTATAACAGAAACGCCGGCGCGAGACGAGCAAGGCTTCACAACAAAAAAGGATTCGAAGGTGGCATAACTAGGCTGCACCTCGTGGAAGACAGAAGCGAGGACTGTGATGGCAGTGAGGATGGGTGTATAGCGAAAGTACAGGAACAAGCACACACTATTGCAGATTGAGAAATAGTCAGAGCTGAAGTCCGAAATTATGATAACAGGAGTGGAGCAAAGACAGTCACGCGATGGCGCGGAGAACGATTGCGAACTAGTGATGCGAGGCGGTCGTGGCCATGGTCGCGGGGTCCCGAGCAGAAATACCGCACAGCAATCGAAACGCGCGCGTTGTCCGCGAGGAAAGAGGCGGCCATAGACTTCTCCAATCGATCGAATAAACGTGCGATTGCGAAATCATTGGGTAGGGACGGTGTTGCGAGACTCTACCGCACAGAGACGAAAAGAAACAGAAGCAATAATGACTCAATTCCGAAATGTGTTGTATTGATCGAGTGCGGGTATGATTGTGATATCGTCGGGCAAGGAAGTAGTCACAAAAGCTTCATCTTAGAGACGAATAAGTGAAAAACAGAGGCAACGATGAATTTCATTTCTGAGCCGAGGTTAGTCAACCGAATGCGAGCTCGATTGTGAAATCATGGGCGCACGGAAAGTTTCACAAGCTGCATGAGAAAAGGATGCAAAAATGATTGTTAGTATTAGTATTTATTCTTTATGGGGGTATTTTTCGGCGTGATTAGATGAGATGAGTACACATAAATGAGTAATGAGTAGTGATAAAGGTATCAGAACTGTGGCACTCACGGGGCATGTTATTGAACCGCGCGAATGGAGGTCCATTGGCGTCGTGTAACAGCGACCTATATGAGAAGGCGCGTTTTGCTACTCTCGAGGGCTGGACCCTATGGGGTTGGGTTGTGAGGGCTGTCTGGAATCGTCCTCGTTTGTTAACTCCAGAGGGTACAAGTGATTGAGCGACCTTTGCAGTATGGTGCCATTAGATATTTTCAGGGTAACCGATCTACCTGCTGCTGGTGGTCGAATGCTAGCTTTGTGATTATGGCCAAAGACCATTGTCCCCTAGGCTTTGTTTGTCCCCAACCCTGGGCAGACGCTGAGTGGTTTCACCCTGACGAAGGCGGGTTGTCTGGCCGTCGCGAAGCGCTGAAAGATAGTCCTAGGACCATGCTTCCCAAAATCTATCTAGCGCGGCGAGTGTGCACTTGTACCATTCGATGAGACGGTGCTAGGCAACTGTAGCACCTGTGGGGAGATGCAGTCTACCGGGCGAAGAACTGTTGGCGCCGAGACAGTGTCGGGGAAGGATGTGATGGCGCGAGTTAAGAATGGTTTCTACATATTTCAATGGAGTGTCTGAAACTTCTGTATTCTTGGAGTGTAAACATTATGTTGGCTTCGAGAAGCAGGAGTTGCCTAGAACAACTGACTTGACGTAAATGCAGTAAGTAGTTAAAAATGCCTGATTGCGGAGATTGAAGATGATATTGAGTGACAACGCTGTGAGTTTAGTAAACAGTGTCATCAAGGAGAAACTGCGTAAAAATCGAGTTAAATAAATAATGGTTTCAGAAACGCTATGTCAAAAACGTGAGGTGAAATTTGCTGGGAGACGAGAGCAGATAGAATGTGTCAAATCCTTATTGATGATACTGTAGGCGTGTTAACGGTGTAGCGCGTGCGACTATGTAAGAATCGACCACATGGAGCGAAAGTCATGCTCTAAGCAACCCCGGGCTTCCCATCGCACCCTGGGCCTCCTAGTTGCGCACACACTAATGGACCGCCTGCATCTCCACTAGAACGTCGGTTGGACTTCCCTTCTGGCCTAACGAATGGCATCCCCGGCAGCTTGCCCGTGTTTCAGTTGATGCAGTAGACGCAAGGCGCATCAGATACCTAACACAAACTCATGGGGCCCCTCCTTAACCAGCATTGAGGGACCGCTGCCACCGGTCATTTCGGAGGTACTAGGGGAGGCATGAACGTGGGGAAAATAGCACCAGTTGTAACGACACACGATAGGACACTTACAGAAGTAGTACATACCACCTGAAAATATAGAGGCGTACACGAGCTAAATGTGGATAGGATGTTGCGATGTGCTGCTATGAAAACGAAAAAAGGGAGGGGGGGGGGAGAAGGGGCTAGACGGGCTCGATCGCTCAGACGACGTCATACAATGAAGTCGGCTGCGGCAATGCACCAATTTTTGTCGTGCGTGCAAGTGTTTTACCAGTAATTAGGAAATTACCCCCACAGATGAAACTCACGACAAAAACTTCACGTTCACTTTATGTTTGACTCAAAACTCAAAGGGGTGGGGGGGGGACCACGCGGCGCGGCGGCGAGTGATGACTCATCGGCTCTCCACCCATCGGCATACTTGAAGCGCGATTTTAGCAGTCAGATTAGAATGAACAAACAAGGTTCACCGGAAACTTGCTGAGAAATCCCACGGGAGCCGAAAAAAATGTATGATCCTTTGTAGTCAACAATAACAGTCAACAACAAACAGGCAACAAAATTTTGCAGTTGATTCAAAAATCTTCCAGCCCACAACTGTTTCTTTGGACTTTTTAGCTTACTGTATTAATATAGCTAGGTCGGTGTTATATCGTCCTAAACACAAAATTACTTCTATCTGCCGAGAGGGAGCAGAAGAGCAGATGAGTCATCGCACGCTGCGAGCCCCCCAAATACGTTAGCACCCTTAGAGCTCTGACCTTAAAGACAATTCTCGCGATTAAGTGTTGCGGGTAGTTGGGCTCTGTCATGAACCAGTATCCCATAGGTAGCTTCTGCAGAGAAAAAGAAGCGGAAAAAACTTTGGAACACCTTGAACACAGACGTCACCCCAGCTGCCTGAACGAGTGTGTCGGGCGCGAAAGGCGCGCGCTCCATAGCGGTTGGAGCCCAAAGCTTGAGCCGTGCGACCGTGGCGCTAGTGAAAGTCACAGGTAAGCTCAAAAAACACACTAAATGCTCTTCATTTATTATCCTTCTCTTGCATGGGTACGGAAAACGAATTAAATGCTCTTCCAATCACGTCCTTCCCATCGCTTGCAGAGTATGAAATTCAAAAAAGGTTTGCTGCTCTTTTGTCCACAACCTCCTAATGGAATTGCGCTTGCAAACCATCTGGAACCTCAAAACAGCCTATGCGTCTTCAATTCATGTCCAACGGTGCGGGGATTGCGCTTAATCGCTATTAAAAGCGAGGATCACCGAAGATGGCAAAGTGCCAGAAGGGCCGCGCGCAACACGCGCCGCGCGGGCGTTAAAGGGACGGAAGCAGCTCGGGACCCGACGCCTCGTCCACCTACCGTCCCCGCGAGCCTAGCGAGCCTTGTCGAAATCGCTATAACTTTTTTATCGCGCGCTGTTGAGGGATGAAACAGGTATCATCTTCATCAAGGCGTAGAGGGTTCCAAAAGGCACGAAGTTATTTTGAAGACCACTTGATCGCGGGGAGTGTCTTTAAGGTAAAAGATGAATCCATGCTACGACGCGACATGACTCCTGCTGGAGCTCTCCCCGCTGGCCCCCAGGCATCCCTTTTATATGGCGTTGTTACGCGGTAAGCCTGTGTACGTTCATTTGAAATGAATGCAACGGGATTCGATCGATACCCGTTGTATTGGAAAGCGATTTGTTGCATGCGCAGCCGTGCCGACCGGGAGGCGGTCGTTTGGCGCGACTCCATTGCAATTGACGTGTTTTGATAGGTATGATAAGTCCCTACCAAGTTGGATAAGTTGTATAAATAACTAGACTATGAGGCTTTCGTAATTTGTAGTCTGCCAAAAACCGTCAGTGTGGGCTACAGTGCCCATGGTTCTCAGCCAAGCTTTCTTGTAATGATTACTTAGGGGAGAAAAACTATTTTGGAACTATGGGCGAGTTGTCTCATCTGGAACACTATTCACCTGACACGTTTTGACGGAGAGGTGATAGGCAAATCGCGCCAAATGACATACACCCGTGTCGACCAGAGGTAGTTCGTGAGTCATCACGACACCGGCGATCGTAGCGATTACCGCGATCGTCGGTAAAGGTCAGAGCGCGCCCCAACGCTATTACTTGGATATCTCGCTCTGATAAGTAAGGAAATCCACTTTTGAGACCTTTTTCTCATAGTGATGGATACTAACTAGAAATCTCTCTATTTATAAGAATCAGGAATATGAGGAAGGGGGCTTCGTCTTTTTTTCAGGTCGGGATAAGGGCAACTTCATTTAATAGGTGAGTTTCTTTTGTTTTTTTTTCATTCATTGTTTCATTTTATTTGAGTGTCTTAGAATTTACTACTGGTTAGACTGTTCCAAATTTTAAAACATTCATAGTTTACAAATCGAGTTCGAACAACGAAAGAAAGAAAGAAAGAAATAGAAATGAAATTCATGTAGGAAAAACTAATCTTCTACGCAACATCAAAGGAGGAAACTTTATTAATTCATGTATGAGCTCGAAGAATGAAAGAAAAGAAACACTAAGAATCTTACCCTAAATAAAACTCCTACATTTTCAGCTTATTTCTGCCCTGAATTAAAAGAGGAAATAGTAAGTAAAAGGCATCAAGTTTGGTCCACCTTCCCTCGAGTCGAAAAAAGCTTTCGCACCAACTACCGACAACTGCAATTTAAAAAAGTACGCAATTAAGCCGATTCTTTCTAACAGTGTTCGGAGCGTTTCAAGTAACAGCGTTGGGGCGCGCTCTGAGCTGTACCGACGATCGCCGCTGCAGTCGCGAAGTATGAACGCTGCCGGGCAAATAGATGTCCTGCCGCTTCTGGCTCACCGTTTCTGCTCGTCATCCAATACTAATACCTCTCGCAGTGAAAAAAAAACGGAAAACGCGGGGTAAAGACTAAACTCGTGACAGGAAATAGCCCTCGCATTTCGGTGGGCGGGATAACAGCGAGGCGTCAGGCCTGCCACTTCTGGGGGCTGCAGCGCCTTCGTTATTTATTTTAAAGTCGCTAAAGGGAGATGATTTTTGAGGACCGGACCGTACAAGAAAGAATACGAATGGCTTGGGCGCGCGGATTGCCTTCGAGAAAAAAAAGTGAGAAAAGCTTCCAAAAGTCCGTTAAGCAAACCGTTTCGGGAACTTTGAAAGTAGATTTGAGTTCAAAGTCTCAAGGTGAGTGCAAAAAGATGCACCTCATTGCAAATAGCCGGAGACCTGTTCAGCTTCCCTGGGTAGTACTTTTATGGGGTCAAAGCGAGCAAAGAGAAGTGAAGGAAACACTTTCAAAAAATGGGATACCTGCATTTTCCACGAGTCCCTCGATGTTGATATTTGACGATGATGTAAGACTTGTTCTAGTCGCGATACTGTCAACAGCCAGCGGGTTTGTATCGCCCATCATTTTTCACTGAAATCACTAAAGTAGCGGCATAATACGATCAAGGTAGATGCGCGACACAAGAGTAGTTACAACAGATTCCAGCGGCCGGTGAATCCGTGTTACAGTAGCCCGTTGTCATTGGGGCGCGCTGCTGGATTGGAGCATGACCCACCCGGCTCTTTAAACTTTTAGCCATGGAAGGTGTAAGTACATAGTTGATTTCTTGAACTGACTTCATTGGTGGGGATTTCAGCACCCTAATTTCTGAATGCACCATTTATTCGAGTTATTATGGAGCTTCCGTGATTAGGCTGCGTTCATGCGACGAGTCGTCAACGTCGACGTAACTGACGTTTTCGACGACTACTTCGCGAAGATAACATGTGTACCGATCCGACGTAACGGACGTAACCGACGAAAGCGATGTAACCGACGACTACTTCGCGAACATTAGATACAGATTATCGAAAACGATGAAACTGACATTTCGGCGACTGTGCCAAGAATAAGCTTTTCGTAGTTGGTTTTTCCCCCACAACTTTTTTCACATCACTTTTTATTTCCTTTTCTGTTTGTAAAATTCCAGTATCTCCTTCCATCCTCTTGAATGACCTTACAACCTATCTTCTTCATCGAGAGAAATACCATGGCAATGGACGTGTGGCTTACGTGGAATCGATGTGGTTCCCAGTATATGTAGTCTATAGTATATAGTAATAATCTATAGCCGTCTAGTATATAGTAATCGAGAAAATCATCAATCTAAAATTTTTTTAGGAATTTTCGCAGTTAAAGCAAAATAAGGAGGGAACCCAGTAATTGGGAGTGGGGACGTTCTGTCGGTGGTAACATTCGAGCTCTCCGTGCGACACAGACTTTGAAATGTACAATAGTGTCAAGTTCTCATTTTCAATGCCACCCATGACTCTGCAGTTATGCCTCTTTCCCGGGCTTAGGACTCGTACGCTTTATTCAAACTTTACCCGCTTCTGGGGCCGTATGCTATACTCCCTCGAGGGGAGGGGTCCCTTTCTAAGGCGAAGAACCTGCGGGAGTCCCCAGTGCGCCGCTATGCTATTACTGGACGGGCAGGCACATGTCATTGGTGAGGATTTTTGTGAAGCCGCACACGATCCCCCTTTTTTGGGGGGGTTTCGGTACGACCCCCCCCCGTATACATAAACTTATAAATTTCTCTCCCCCCCCTCCTTCCATAGAGGAAAGAAACTCATAAGTTTATGTGTAAGTAAGCGCGAAAAATGGAAAAAGTAACGATCCTGTATGAGAGTCCCCCCTCCCCTTTTGCTCATTTCCTATCCTGATTCAGAACACGAGTATCAGGAAAAAAAAGCCATCAGGTTCCACGCACCTTTCCGCGAGTCAAAAAACAAACTTCTGCTACTCTGAATCCAATTGCCAATTACAAAGCAAAAAAAAAAAGGAAATTAAGCAACTTCTCTAAATGCACTCTGGAGCGGTCCCCCAAGCAAAATTGCTGGGGCGCGCTTCTGACGCGTTTCGAGTAAACTGGAGAAGAAAGATAATATCGATATTCGAGTAAACGAGAAGAAGATTAAATATGTATATTGAATAACCGAGAAGAAGAATAAACACGAAAGAGTAAATACGAACGCAGACAAACAGCCGCAATCAGCGTGATTAAAGGCCGAGGTACGGAGAGGGATTCTGACAGCAGGACTCCATCCCGCAAAAGGTGAGTTTGCCAGGCTGTTTGATTGCGGAGCGCGGACTTTCAGGAAAGTGGGGGTTCTTTGAAGGACATAAACTTCGCGTAATAGCGGACCTCTGGGAAAATGAATGAACGCGAGATGGTATGCGAAAAGATTTATCTTTCAAAAACATATCTTAACTATGTACATAAAAAAGATCGGCGATTTCATGTAGAAATTATGCGTTGGGTTATTTAGGGATTTTCGTTTTTTGGATAGTTATGGGAGCTGCGAGTTTTACTAGGTGTTGACAAAATATTTCCCTGTTGACCTTCAATATTGGGAATCTGAAAACTGCTATCGAGTTCAGAAGACTGCTCTTTCCAATAAACCCACTTGAGACGTTTTTTGAACCGTTCCGGGAGTCATGAGATTATGCTTGGGGATTGATGCTCGCGCGCACACCTCGATACTGCCATTCGAAAGTTCGTTCTGATGGTGTTACGGCATCAAGGGAGCTTGCTTTTCAATAGCCAAAAAATTGTAGCAAGACGTATCATGTCGGTGGAGCAGGAGCAGGATGTGTGTTTGTTCAGCGCCAATCACTGCGTAACTTTAGGATGCGCCGCGCATTCGAGGTCCGCCAGAGGTTGCATGCGGGATGGTGCATTTGAAGCTATAATGTCTGCCCAGGCGGAGCAAATGCTGTCTATAGATTCCAGAGAGGTCCATGGCCGAACCTGCTCTTGCACTTTGTTAACAGTGTTTTCCTGTACGTGCCAAGCCCGATCAGTCGTTTCGTTGTCGTTTGTGTACGATGGAGCGGATGTCCCTGTCGAACGCCGCCAGGTTTCGTGCTCCGCCAGTTGCTGGTTTTCGATGAAGGAGGAACAACTGCTAGAAAACGTCTGGATACGGCAGCGAGGGATAATGGCGCTAGGTCCTGTGTGGGGGTGGGTGGTGGAATAAAATAAACAGGTGGTGGCTAGGCGGAAGGCGGCGCGTGCGAGAGCTCATCATGGTTCCGGTGGCCAAATTGGGGAAAGCGGTCGTCCGTCCATCCAGTGCTCTTAGGCTTTGTACTTTGACATTTCGTGCAGAATCTCAAGCTTAAGACTGATGATTATCTATGGCAATTCATAATTGCCCTGCTATTCTTAAAGCGTATTTTCAGGCTGAATTGCCTGTAACCAAGGTCAAGGGTAACCACATTAATTATTTTTTTAGCACTTGAATCCGGCGTTCAACGAAACAAAATCACTTTCTCAGTTAAATGTTACGGAATGTAGGAGATCTCTAAATTAAGGAGTGGCTGAATCTGTTTCACCTAGCGGAGAACGTTATTCCACTATGTTAGTGGCCCCTGTCTCTATCACTTGTGTCTCCTCCGTCTGCGCATACGCCACTCGATTTTCAGTATGCGGCAATGCGAGCAGCCATATAACCATACATATAGATAATTTTTTCCTTGAAATACATCGCTATCTTTATTATTTCTTTCATGCGTTTTTAACCATGTATAACCAGTAGTTGTTTTTGTCAAACTAGTCACTGGGGCGCTCTGTTTTGCTGAGCTCCCGTTGCCTTGTGGGTGAGTTCATTAGGCTCATACGCACCTCTCCCATAGCAGTACCATACTAGGATTCATAAAGAAGTAGTGCGACTCGTATCCAAGTAGTGCATCTTATGCGTTAGTTACAAAGTCGCATAAGTTGATTCTCTGCCTTTTATTAGGTAGATCCAAAATCTGTTATCAGTAGGTAATTCGAAAAAACTAGTTAAGAATTCAGTTCAACGGACTTCCATTAACTGCTGCTCCGATAACTTGTTAGTTATTGCATCATCACAATTGACTCAATATTGTACCCACGATGGAATTAAAGTTCATTGTTGTAAACGATGTCTCATCGCCGACGATCTAGTGATTAGGCCTAGACGTTGAATGGTAGCCTCTTTATACCGCATAACACTGTCAACAACTACTTTTCATTTTTCCTTCACTCATTCCACTGTTGGTGGATTGCAAAATGACTTATTCGCTTACGGCAAGACTTGCCATCGTGGACTAAACAGTGTCATACTGTTTTGATGTCTTGGAGTGATCATCGTCAAAGAGATTATACCTAGTGGAGAAAATGTCTGCCTCCACAGTTCTATGGTTAGTTTTTGGAAGACGGAGGATTGTAGAGGAGTTATATTCTTCTCTCGAAGCAAACGTTTCGCATACTGAACACGTGCAGGCTTGATTCGCATGTACGATCACGACTTACGGTAGGTGCTGATATCTTTGACAGCGCCGGCTTGGCGGATCCTAATTAGTTGCTTTCTTGCTCTTACGGGGCGGTAACCAGCCCGAAAGTATTATGCAAGCGTCGGCACCGGGTCTCGGAGAACAGTCTGTGCATGACAGCTACAGTAGGATGCGATCGAGGTTGAGCTCTATGGATTAACGTTCATCTCCCTGGTGGATCGGGACACTTGACAGGCTAGGGTCGGTGAGCTAATTGACTTCATCTAGTTCGAAATATTCTCGAGCAATGGGTTTAAAGTTTGGATCAGCGAGTTTGAAGTTAAATTGAACCCGCGCTCATGTATATTCGTGCAACAGAGACATCGGACATGCCGGACATAGCGATTGTATATGGTAGGATGTTAACCTTGTCCAATTGTAGCGCGTGCATCTAATCATTTGCGTCCACTCTTTTCCAGACGTTGAGCTACCAAATATGTCCATAACCCTCACAACGAAGAATTCCGGAGCCTACCAAAATCTCCATAACCTCACACGAAAATTCCCCCTCGCGCAACCTCGGTTAGAGCAGCCTTTGAACACCCTACGCTTGTGCTTTCTCCACTATTGCAGGTTTCTTCTTCTGGAATGCACTCCCGCATTCGGGCAGCGTTGCTTAAACTGCTTCGAATGTCCTCTCTGATTGTTGATGAAAGACTAGTCATAGACATCTGTGTATAAAGCCAGGTTCTTCCGCTGCGTGTTTCATGCCAACATGAGTAAACAACCGCCATGCTCTGAACCCAGTTGCTTTAGCGCGCGCCGTAACATGATTCAATAACGATAAAGCCCAGGGCTGTGAGTTGTGTGCGTATACTGGGAGCCTGATCACTGGTCCATATCAATCGCACTAGTGATGTTAAAGCGGGTTGCGGGTTTCCGCCACTGATGAGGCTTTTTCCATTTCTTATCAGTTCACTTTTCGTCCTCACGTCAGTCGCGGAGCTCGCCCGTCCCCTCCGTATACCACTTCTTCGACGCCAAGATCCCCACCAGACCCTACAACTGCCCCTACGAATTTTGGTGCCCCCCGCATCAGGCTCCCTATCAATACTTATCATATGTTTATTAAGATTTTCTCCACAAACCCCAGCTCGTCCCTCCTGTATACCATCCCGGAACCATTGGTCTCAATTCAGCTGCCAGCGATATTGAGAAGGGGTGACCCTCCGCGTCTAAGGTCCCCTTATCAAATCTGTATCAGCGTGTTATCAGCTTCTATCACACACCAATTCATTGGTCCACCCCTTTCCCCTACACCACTCTCAAAAATCAATTTGTCCTAGGTTGACCTGCCAACCTGCGCCTAGAATTGGTGACACCCACGTCTAGGCGTTCCTTAATCGGATCCTTATCAGTATGTTATCTCGCCTCCTATCAGCCCCATTTACGGCATTATCAGCCTTGAAATCGACGGATCCCGGCAGCTGCTGCAACTTTGCGCTACATTTCGGTCAGCCCTCCCTTTTAGGCGGCCATTTATCGAATCTTGATCTAATTGCTATCACCTCGCTGGTCACCCCACCAAAAGTGTTCCGGTCCAAGCCCCTATATCATACCTTTGTAATTTAACTTCTAACGCTAATCGGCCGGCGCTATGAATCCGTTTGACACACACACACAAAGACAGCACACACACTACGCAGCAGACAACTTTTAGCGGATTACTTCCATTATAGTAGGACCTATATATATATAGCACAGACGTAAATAAATGGGCTACAGCTGGCCCTAGTCTTCTCACCAGTAATAAGAGTTAAGAGAGTACAGCGACACTACTTACCATTTAGTATATTGAGCAATAATGAGCTCAACTTTCCACAATTTCAAAACTTCTTCGAGAGATATTTCGAACTAGACGAATCATTAGTCACCGCCAGCTAGCTGTCAGTATCCGATCCACCAGGGGATCACGTTAATCCTAGAACTCAATTTCGCAATCGCATCCTACTGTAGCTGTCAGGCACAACTGCGCGTTTAACTGCCCGAATGCGGAGTGCATTCCAGAAGAAGAAACCTGCAGTAGTGGAGAAAGCATCAAGCGGTAGGATGCTTCAAAGGCTGCTCTAACAGGTTGCCGAATTTTCGTGTGAGGGTTATGGAGATTTTGGTACTCCGAATTTTCGTGTGAGGGTTATGGAGCTTTTTGGTACTAACTCTGGGAAAAGAGTGGACCAAAGGATAGATTGCAGCGCTACATTGGGACAACGGTTACAATCCTACCACATATAATCGGCTATGTCCGTGCGTGTGCGTATGTCTCTTTGACACGAATATCATAGCGCCGGTTCAACTTCAACTTCAACTCGCTGATCCAACTTTAACCCATTGCTCGAGATATTTCGAACTAGACGAACCATTAGTCACCGCCAGCTAGCTGTCAGTATCCGATCCACCAGGGGATCACGTTAATCCTAGAACTCAACCTTTGCAATCGCATCCTACTGTAGCTGTCAGGCACAACTGCTCTCGAGACCGTGGCGCGGCCCGATAATATTTCGAGCGGATTAGCCGCTCGCTAGAGCAAGAAAGCAACTAATTAGGATCAGCTGGCCGGGCGCTGTCAAAATATCAGCACCCTACCGTATCGTATCGTATCGAATCAAAGCCTGCACGTTTATATGCCGAAACTTGCTTCGATAGAAGGTATAACTCCTCTACAATCCCTTCCATCTTCAGAGTACCAACCATAGACTGTGGTAGTACTGACATTTTCTCCACTAGGATAATTCTCTTTGACATACTCAAAGGCTCAAACAGTGTGACACTTTTAGTCGAATGCAAGTCTTGCCGTAAGCAAATAAGTTCATTTTGCAAGCCCAAGAATGAATAATGAAGGAAAAATGAAAAGAGCTAACATTCACCGTATCTCACGTTTCTCACCACTCAAAAAACGTGAGATACGGTGAATGTTAGCTCTTTATACCGCAACACCTGTTAAAAGGCGTACCCTGTGGAAGGATTTCACCCATGTTACACCCCGGGTGAACGACTTTCCATTCGAATGTGTAATAACAATGTGAAACTCCAAAAGTTTATTCCAAAAAACTCAAAAGAAAGCAAAAGTCCCAAAAGTTTTTTTAAAATATCTTATCTTGCGATATTTCGGTGTGTAGCACCTTCCTCAGGCCCTCATATCACGGAAAATAATAATATGACTTTTCCGCGATATTATGGCCTGAGGAAGGTGCTACGTACCGAAATATCGCAAGATAAGATATTTTAGAAAACATTTGAGACTTTTGGTCTTTTGAGTTTTTTCGAATAAACTTTGGGAGTTTCACATTGTTATTACACATTCAGAAGAGCAATGAGACTCCGGGACAGCACCATACTACGATGACTTTCCATTCGTCTGCTTCCCCCTCGGACGGTTGGTATACTTCCACCGATGACTACGCCGTCAAACCCAACTGGAATTAGCGACTCCAGTGCCCGAACCTTTATAAAGATAGCCGCGATCAACGTCCGCGACCTTTGCTCCCAACAACGATTCGCGGATTTCGAAGCCAACGTCAAAAACGTGAAGTTCACTCTGATTGGACTGGCCGAGACCCGACGCCCGAATCGTGAGTGCCTTCAACTTGGATCAGGTTTTGTGTTCTATAATAGTGGACGTTGCGACGATAACCCCACATACGCTTAAGCGGGGTTGTATATGTCCACGTGGATGAACAACACTTTCTTTAAGAAAAGGTTTAGAAGTGGACATGGAGAAGCCCCAAAGGAACCACGTGTAGTGAAATAGACCACGTTCTATGTCCCAACCTAAAGTTTGTTCGCGATGTGACGAAACTTTCTGGATGCAATGTCGGTAGCGATCATCGCATGGTACGAATAACCTTGGCGATGTCAATTAAGCCTGCTCATTTCCACCAAAGGGCAATACCCTTGCCTCAGCCTTCGACAGGTTAAAACTTCAAGCTGCCAATGGCAATACAGCCTCGTCCAACGACTGGATTGTATGAGCTCAGCCCAAACCTCCCAACAGCGAGTGGAACGCGTATTTGCTCGCACAAGCGCACTGATGGCAGAACGGAGAATGCAGAGATTTGGATTGGCAAACTGGATCACGAACCCCCTTCTATACTTGTTGCTATGTAAATAATTTGATGTCACTCACAGAAGATTTGCGCAAGCACAAACGATCGATCATGGAAAGCGCAATCGAAAAATGAGGATGAGGCCATGCTAGCATACAAGTTGGCTACGTGCATCGGCAGATATCTCAACTTCTTGTAGATGCTTCCTTAACGACAACACCACTGAAAGCACCGATGCTGCCGCTGCGCTTTACAACCAACTGCTACCGATCCTCTGAAGTACCTATCGTCTACTCAGCGACTGGCTCGTTGGGACGGCCGGTTACTGCAGACACGAACTCTGTATAGCATGCCGCCGTATTCGTTGGAAAGGTTATGGTTGTTATCCTCTTATTCGATGGAAACGATCAACTCGAACATTTCTCTGGCCACCGACGCTGTTAGTTCGATCGTTATTGGCGCACATATTTAGACGTCAACAATTTATTTAGCTTTATGGTCGATTCTTTGTGAGGCTTTCTTGCAGTTGCCTATTTGTAGTTCATTTGAGTGTAGTTCTTCGTTCCTCGTTCCGCCCGCCGGGGGTCGTGCATACCACGACTTCTGATATACTCTGGGCAGGCTGTATTCTCTATAGATTATTGGTTTTTCTATAGTCGACAATGTATAGTGTTTGCAGGAAAGAGATTGATTCCCATTACCATTCCTCCGCATGTTGTAATGTTTATTCTCGCCATCACGTCTATATAAGCGTGTCTTTGTCACAATGATAGTTGGAGAAGATAAATTCTACTGTATCAGCATTAACGAAGGCGCATGAAGAATGTCTGAGGAAGCTCTCGCGAAGAATGCAGCGTCAGATGCTCGTCTTCGACTTAGCAACCAATAAGTGATCGAATAAGCTATAAGCAGAAAGGACACAGCTGAAAGATGTCGTTGCTGAAGCCGGAAAATGCAAACGAAATACATATATGCGAACAACTTGTTGACCAGCGGATCAAACACGATGGAAGTTCGATTGTTGAATTGGAAGGCCTACCGAAATATGAGCAATTTGGAAGGCCACATGCCGAGTAAGACGATCTTAAAAGGTTCGCTGGAACGGAATGGAAGAACACCGCGACTACTTCCGAATTTTCAGAGCATGGCCCGTTTCTCTGTATTTGTGAAATGAGTAGCGGAAATAAATTGTAATTGTGAACGATTACCCTGCCAAAGGGGCACCATCGATCATTCGAGCTATCAGCACCGAAGCAGTCGCTCTCCTCTGGACTCAACCAAAAACAAAGTGGTACTCCTTCTTCCAGGCCACCTAAAGGGAACTGCGAAAGTTTTCGAAAACTTCCAAACCTCAAGAAAAACCAAAGTGGCAGGTTGCAACCACGAAACTTAAGCAGCATTTCACTACTGATTATTTCGTAGATATGTCCACAGAAAAACTGATGAATATGCGTATGGAACCAAGGGAGTCCGCATTAGTTTTTTCTTACAGAGTACGCAAATAAATATTAGAAGCGTATCCCAATAGTCATCTAACCGGAGAACGCGAATTTCTCCAAACCATGGTATTCACAAATGCCCTTTCCTACCCGATAAAACAAGGACTGAAGCTTTTAGGAGGACCCTTACCAACCATCAGAAACTGGTACAGGATGCTGTGAGGATCTGGATCTTGACCAAATCAGATACTGATTCCATAAGATTCTAATAGCAAAAATAGATGATAGAGCTGTAGACCACCAGTTACCCACCAAAAATGATTTTTTAAACCCTCGTTCACCATATCCGAACCCGCTTTTACTACGCTACTTCCTCAAGTCTACCAATTTTGTAACTTTCCATGGCAATCCGGCTTCCGTCCAAAACGACAGTTCCGAAAATTCAAAGATAGGAATGACTTTTTGAACGTGGCTGCAGCTCCAAAACTCAGCATTTCCTAGCGAATTTTCAAATTTTTCAACTCTTTAGAGAAAAAAATTTAGATCAAAACCATTCAAATTCGGAATCAAACCACACAATCCAAAGTAAATCGTGATAACTGAATAGCTTCGAGTTCTATAATACAGAATCCAGAAGCCTCAATAGTAGGAAGCTCAGAAGGGTGGGAAGCTCAGAAGGTTCTCTCAACAAAATCAAACCCAATATTTCCGCGAAGTTGCTTATTATATGACCATGAATTCAGAACCACACTTCACAGTCTTGAATTACGATCCTGCAGTAGGCCATGACAATTGCCACGCAGAACTGAATATAAAAATGCAGTTCTTAAAAATCGAAACGGAATGCATAATTAAGCAAGATTTCAGCTAATAAATCATATTTGTTCTCCAATAAACCTTAAGCTTTAAGCTACAGAGCGTATAGTTCGAATAAACATTTTCAACTGTCTCTTGAGAGGACTACAAAGGGCCAAGGCTTTCTCCTCAGTTCTAGGATTACGTTTTCATAGTCATGGCAAAGGGATTGAAAGATGTCCCAGCCACATTTCAGTGAGTATCCAACATTCTAATACGTGAGCTACGATCATGTTGTTTCGCATACATTGACCCATGAGCTGACATCTGATCGACCTAGAAGTATCTGTTCGCATTAGAGCCTTTGGAATGTAACTCCGGAAAATATTCATTCATTCAGCTAGACACTTAGGTGTGCTCATTAGCAAAAACGGTACTCAACCTGACCCAGACAAAGTAGCTGGCATTGCTAACATCTCTAGCCCTACAAATGTGAAGGCGCTAAAGTCATCCAGTCAGTCATGCAGGAATGCAAAATATAGTTGCTATATACCATGATAATCTAATGTTAGGATGTCATCTATACACAAAGACATGCAAGGACAATAAGGAAAAATACTTTTGGCCAAACCAAATAAACAAGATTCACCAGGAACTTGATGAGAATGTCGACAGAAGCTGAAAGCAAATGGACTCCGAGTAACAAGTGAAATGAATTGGTGGGGTGAAATGCCTTGTGATTCTATTGCGTGAAAACCGCTCAAGATTCAATTTCTGCGATTTCCTAGTGAGCTATTAGAGTAGATACCTCTCTGGGTTCTGCTCCAACTTATTTAATAGTGCCAGTTTTACTTTTTCACACTCGAAAGGGTTCACCTAGGCCGGAATTAGTTCCCTAGGCGAGAATCTTCCAGCCTACAGTTGTTTCTTCGCGGTTTTCAGCGTTAACTGTTTTACCTTTTGCATATAGCATCTTAGGGTGTTATATTCATGCCCTAAACACAAAATTACTTCCATTTTGCCGAGGAGGGAGAGGGAGCAGAAGAGCAGAGGAGTCACCGCTCGCCGCGATCCGCGTGGTACCCCCCCCCCCAAATACGTTAGCACCCACTTTTTCTTCTAATTTCAGCCTCACTCCCAGAATGCCTAGAGTAGTTCAGGTTTCAACTGCGAGCTTATTCTTAAAGTTGTGGGTAGGGCTGACTATGGATCTTGTACTCGTACTGTATTTTGTTCAACAAAAAAAAACTGCTATCATTCCTCGTATCGCGCGAAACCAGCAGGAAGCAAACAGGCAGTGTTAACCGCTCAACAGGGAGGCTATGCTGTCATCAGAACAAGGATGTGGATAATTGAAACCACTACTCGAACATGGAAAGTAGAAGGCCATTAGTCACGGAATGAATGCGTGACCTGTGAAGGAGAAAACATGCAAATTATCTTGTTCTACTAATTTAATCAGTTCTCGAGGGAGTCTCTGACATCTTCATCTGGAAAATGCTTCAACAAGATGCCTCGGTAATGTGTAAAGAGTCCACTGCAACGTCATGAGAAGCTCTGACCCAGGCGCGGACTATTTTCAATGAGTGCCATTGAAACCGATTATACAAGTGCACTAATAAGAAGAAAAATTGGCACCGTTGAACTATCTCCACACCAGTCTGCTGAAATCAGGCCGGGTTTTTACCAATTTTTCCTCCAAGATTCAGATTTGACTGAAAATTTGCTTATAGGGGTACTTCGACCTCCTGAACACGAATATCATTCCGCTTCGCCCGAAAATGCCTGGCGCCCGCCCGTGGGCGCCGGCGCCAAGATACCTTGAACCACCAAATTCGCTGAAGGCTTGTCCCTAGGGGTAGTTTGACCCCCTGAACATGAACACCACGTCCGCTTGGGCCAAAAAAGTCGCCCAAGGAAAGCAACGTCTCCGTGAATTGAGCAACCGCTGCATTGGTAGACGTGGTCACAATCACTGTCGTCTTGGACTTCGCAGCAATGAGGGCCGCTATTATAGCCCCCACGAGGGTTTTGCCGGAACGCGGCCTGTATTGCCATGAGCGATATTTGCGCAGTGCCGACGCGTACAGAGTCTTTCTGGTCGGAAGTGAGTGTTATCCTACGTCCTCTTACCATAAAGAAGAGGGGGGGGGACTCCGAGGGTGGTAGGAGGTTGCGGAGGTAGTGCTCGTCGCTAGTGCCCAAACGCCGGTGACCAAAGAGGGTGTTTACCCTCGTCTATTGATGATTGAACGAGGCCCTCGAAAATGCGAGTCCGCGAAACCACGTCGTAGATGGGATTAGCTGGGACGGTGGGCTTGCTCAGCCGAACGCAAAGATCGATGACGCGTCGTCGCCGGTGTCGCGGCCGAATCTCCTGGTCAAGCTAGTGAGCGAGCCGTGTGACCAACGGAACGCTTCTATAACCACGAAGCAGGTTCTAGTGGGAGGCAGCTGTCACAGAAGTAACCTTAGCCTAAAGGAGGCCGTCGAAACGCGGTATTTAGAGCACAACGTGCCTTCCAGGCGCCTTCCACCTTCGCTCGTCGTACCTGTAGGGGATACTGTAGGCGGAGAGGGTACCATAGGGGGGGTCACTACAGTTGCGGGCACCCAGTGCGTGCGTCGGTCATTGCCTGCCGCGTTGACTGCAGCAAGTGCCGAACAGGCCATGTTGCAGTTCTTTGCTAATATTTGTTTCGATCCAACCGGATCCTTGAAAAAAATTAGTAAACGAACAGAGGCGGTCCTCAAACCAATCTTTTTCTGCTTGAGAGATCTTAGACACCGTCAGAAGGAGAATTCCCTCTTCGGGATGCATAGGGAGGAAGCACCGAACAATGTTAGCTAGCTGCTCGCGAGCGTGCAGTGATGCTGGGGCTCTGAAAATCGCATTGCTGATGAAACGTTTTGCGAGCGCGCGCCTTGACGATCTGTATTGTGTGAGATTGTCAAGGTAAAAAGAGCAAACGAATGGTGTAACTGTAACCGCATCAGGGCAACCTTCAAAAACAGCGCGACCATTGAGAACGTGGTTGTAACGGATGGTGAGGGATAAGACCATGCCGTAGATGTCCTCCTCGCGGTCCTCGGGTGTGACGAAGACGAAGTGGGAGACCCTAAAAAAGAAGACAGAGGTGGTCTCGAGAGCTGTCGTCCGTGGGACGGAGGCTTTCTGAAGAGTGGCCTTGGGGTGCTGAAGTGTTTGGCGGGAGGGCTTAACGTTGTGTACCCACACGAAGTCCTTAGCCGATACCAGTGACTTATTGAAGCCCCGACGTTCAGACATTACTTTGACGGAGAACTGGTCCAGTGTCATACAATGGAGGTCGTGCCTGTCCGGCCCGACCGTAGAGAAATCCTTGGCCTCGAGGACCACTAGGGTACCCCATCCTGGGGTGACCACCTGGTAGAGAGCAAGTCGGCAGCCATCAAATACTGGGGGTGCGATCACGTACTTATGTTGGTCGGTCTTGGCCAGGCCGGAGACATCCTAATCCAGGTATGAGCCGTTCAACAGCTGGTCGATCACGAGCTTGGTTCGGGCTCGGAAGGCGATGGTGTCCTGGAGATGCTGCAGCTCAACGAACGGCACTGATTCTGGCAACCAAGTTGTGGTGAAAACTGGGCCAGATAGAAAGGTGGCATCGTTCACTCGATTCATGTGAACCTTTCTAGGTGCAGATTGTGGTGCGGGTGACAATGGTTAGATGAGGGGGTTCTACCTTGATTACTCGAAACTGTCCCAACCAGGGGTAACAGAGTTTCTGCGACAGCTCCACTTTGTGCCAAATCCCGAAGGTAAACTCGATCTACTTCCTTGATAGAAAGAGGAGCGAGATGCGAACGATCGTACTGAGTCTTATGCCTGTGACGCTGGCGCTCGTTGTACTGCGCTGCTGAACGCCAGGCGTGCAGGGAGGCAACTAGATTCTGGACGTAAAGCTCTCTTCTAAAGATGGAAAGTGATGCTCTAATTCGTGTTTGATTAGTCTATATTAACTACTGGGTAGCGACCAATCATGAAGAAAAGGGTGTGTTATTGGTGCTGGTGTGGACTGAGGTGTTACACATAAACGCGCACGCGGTGGCAAACTTGTCCCAGTCCAATTGGGCATTTATATATATACGTTCGCAACATAGGATGAAATGTAGCGAAAATACGCTCACACGTCCCATTTCCCTCATGATGATACGGAATGCAGAAATACCTGTGAATCCGTAGGTAGCCCCCTATTTCCGTCATCACTTCTGGCCTTCTGTAAGGTCTACGTATACCTTGTCGAAGATCGCTTCACTGACTACTGGAATGAGCTGTTCCTGATTCATGGAATTCGGACGCTTTCTCTGACAGTCATCGCAGGCTCGCACCAGAGCGAAAATATCCTCAGCCATGTGCGGCAAAAATACTTACGTGAGGTTCTCGCGAGCGTTTTTCTCCAATTGAAATGACTTCCAGAAGATGGGTTAGTGTGAAGCGCTAAAAATATGGGTTCCCTCAGCTTTCCGGGCACGAGTAGCCGTTCAAACTGAATGAGCAGCGAACAGAAGGCGGGGGCGCCTTCTGTTCGCTGTTTATTGAAATAGAGACGGCTTCTTTCTGATGACGCACTTTTCGGCATAGACAGCCAGGCTGTCTTTTGCCCATCACTCAGCGAGAGAGGAAAGCGCTGTGTCTCGATGAAAGACATGATCGCCGAACAGAATTCGTCTTTCGTTTGTTCCTGGAGAGCGTCGTATGGTCGAATGGCGAGCCGAGAGAACAAAGAGTTGGTCGAATGGAATAAACCACCGCGGATACAGTGTTAATGCTAACCGCAACAACGTTAGAGGAGTCCTTCAGGTATTCAATGCTAACGTTGTAGCTCTGAAGCTCCACGACCATTTAGTCAGGTTGTCGTGGGTCTTGTTGTGCGCTAGCGGAACTGTAAGCGGACGATGGTTCGAGAATACGGTGGTGTGGTTCCCGTAGATGGTCGCCCGAAAGAATCGCAAGGCACTAATGATTGCAAACAACTCGATATGCGTAGGACTCCATTTCTGCTGAGAATCAGACAACGACTTGCTGAAGTATCCAACGGCGACAAGCTGACGATCGTCGTCGGAATTGTTCTGGAATACGCGGCACCCACTGCCTACTGATTACCGTCAGTGTGAAGGAAAACTCCTTGTCTTGTGGAAACGTCAGACACGGTTTCGAAAGGAGAAGGCGTTTGAAACGCTGAAAGACTTCGTCTTATTCTGTGCCCCAAATGAGCTTGGCTTTATCTTTCAACAAAGCGTATAATGGCGAAGCGACTAAGGCAAAATTAGCTATAAAATTCCGAAAGTAATCAACCATACCTACAAATCCTTTCACAGCCTCCGTCGTCGTAGGAGTGGGGTAGTCCTGTATGGCACGTATATTCCTATCGGCTGAAGAATAGAAGCTACCGGAGATCTCGTGGCCTAAAAAGTTCATGTGTGAGCGTGCAATCTCCGTGAGCTTTTTACCAGACCCCTTGATAATATGAAGGCGAAACCTATAGAAAACCTTTCTCAAGGACTCCAGATGTGGGGGAAATCCCTGTTGAAGATGACAATGTCATCCAGATAAGCCAAGCAGTTAGCTTTGAGACCGGCTAGAATGCGCGACATCGCTCTAGAGAAATAGACACCTGCACTTTGAGTCCAAAAGGGAGGTACACGAAATACCGCGATGTGTCGCCCAGCCACACTTTTCCTGACTCTCCAGCGAGGGAAGGAGCTGCATATATCCAGACGCCAGGTCATGCGTGGTGTAAAACTTGTAACCTGAGATCTTGGCAAGGATGTCCTCAATCCGCGGTAATGGATGGTCCGGGATAGTGACCTCGCTGAGCGGGCGAGGTCACTATCCCGGACGGCTGGGTGGTGTTTCTGTCGTAGTCTTGATGACAATTTCCGACCCTTCATATGAATCTAGAACGTAAGGTTCTGTTGAAATTCTATCTCTGAATTCGTAAAAGAGTTGGGCTAATTGCTCACTCTCTTCGTCGGATACCTCTGCATGCGAAATATCGATGCTGAGAGTACTGTTCCTGATTTCAGGGCGGTCAGCCCTCGGTGGCACATTTCCTATAAAAGGGGTCGATGACGAAAACGGCATAGAAAGAAGCGTAGATTTTCCTTGAGAAAGAGCCACAGCGGAGCAGATACACTGCCCCCTATAAAGGGTTTCTGGTAGAAGTGAAGATTGCTGACCAAGAGTAGCGCTTTATCCAAGCTGATCACGGCGGGAGTAACCAGGATCAATTTTTCCGAAAGTTTCTCGTGGTGAGATACCAACATCAGCGTGCTTGAGTCATCGCCCTCGGCTGTGCATTCCATGAAAGTCTCAGCTGATGGGGAGAGTACGGTAATCTCCGCAACGCTTACCGAGCTCACTTGATCTGACGAAGGCGGCGCCTCTTTAGAGGACGCGCATAATATTCTCACGCTGATCCGCTATAACCAGAGTGCTGCTGCCATAATCAATAGACCAAGGAGTCAGCCTGCGCAAAAGGTCATTACCGAGAATGATGTTATACGTCTCGACCGAGTCCGGAATACAGGCAGACTTAGTGAAAATACCGCGTGACTGAAGGTCAGAGATCCGATTTCTAACGGCAGAGTGGCAAGAGATGAACTGATACTCCTGCCATGCCATTCACGCTAGTGACGTCACCTGCGGACCCTGCGACGGCGCGGGACTAACGCTAGGGAGAAGAAGAAGAAGCTAGTGACGTCACCTGTGATGAGGTTGAATGCTCCAAACAAGGGGGCTGTTTCCGCTGTCGCGATGGTAATAGATTCTCCTGTATCCACCAGTGCCAGAACACCTAAGTTGTTGACATGTTTTGGGATTTGAGCTACGAAGAAGCGATCCCGATCGTGCATAAAGAACTTTAACTGGAGCCATCGTTGCTCGGGGAGGCCACGACGAAGTGGCGTCGATCTTCACGCAGGCCACTTCCACCGGATCCGTAGTTGGTTCCGCCAAGTGAACCGACAGTGGGCTAGCCGGCGCTCTAGAGAGAGGTGTCTGCGCGGCTGTAAGCCCCTCCGCGGATCACTGACCTGTTCTTGAATACGGGGCAGCCACCCCGGATAATACACATTGCAACAGAGAATAAAGATTGCTTTCAAGATACGAGCGGACACAGTGACGGAGCAAATGGCGACCCAAAGGTCAAATACAGACCATGATCCAAAAATAGAAGACCATATGGAAAAGGGCAAAAATTTTGCAACCGAGAGATACGAAGTCATGTGGCTACCCGCTGCACTTACGCTCGAAAAATGATCTGATGAAGACGACGACCACAATTCCTGCCACTGATCGTCCTGTACGAGCCCACTAAGATTTGTCAAAATAAGATTATGAAAAATGGTAAGCGGAAGAGAAAGGGCAGATGAATTAACACTAATTGGGATTCCTATGTTGCGTATAGGAGAAAACGGAAATAGAAGGGACAGTGCGCAGAAGACGCATCATGAGATACCACCAAAGAAGGATCCAAGAAAGAAAAAAAATAGCAGGTCCGCTAGGGGGAGAGATTTGATTGGAGGCTTAGTGAAGCAAGTACCATTGAAGGGGACGAGCTGGAAATTGCGTGAAGGAATCATCATGTAGCGGTGAAGCTGCACGAGGTTGTTGCCGAGAAACGTAGCAGATATGTCCTCACGAGCTAACAGATTGCGAACTGTTAGGGCGGGACTAGTTGCTAGTGACGTATGAAGAGCGAAAGCCAGCAGACTCGTTCTGTCGCATAAAGCGAACAGGAATGGTGAAACAGTGCTGAGACTCCAGGCGCGACTGATACCTTCAGAGCTAAGCGCTGTGCGGACAGCTGGTTAGAGGTAATTATACCGGCGTCCGCACTCGTAGAACGGGGAAAGGGTGACTGGAGCTATCGCGTAGCCCTGATCGGAGAGGATCAGCTGTGCACCGCAGCCTTGGATACGGTCACTCGCGCGCAAGGACAGAGCAAATTCCTTGGAGTCGCTGATCCAGACCTCTCCCTACCGACGACCTTCCATCTTCATGACGGGTATGAATCGACATGCTTCTTCTTTGTTCGGAGTCCACAGCAATATTGAATCGTCTTTGAGCACGGAGTTACCTGATTCATAGACACACTGGGCAAGGTTGCCAGCCTGTGAGTCCGGATAATGTGACCCGTTACACATGTGAACTACTGTACGGACGAGGAAGCAATTAGAGACGTTCTTCGCATGTTCTGTGCAACATCCGAATGGGGCGGAGGGCCAATCGACAACCAAGGAGTTAGAAGTAGGCCAAAGTTATCAGATTGGACCATCTCACCAAACTTGCACCTGTGATGCTGAATCATAAGCTTGCACGCTCCATGCCATACGATGGTATGAGACTCAGAGCGATTTTTAACGCGCACCAGAAAGATTGACAAAGCTGCTGACTGCGTAACAATCTTGCACAGGAATGCGAGTGTATCGTATCGTCAGGTATTAGGGCGATAAACGTGAATAGAGAGTGCACGAGGAGTCTCTCCAATACACTGTATTATACGTGAACAGTTATATGACATAGGAATTCGAACGGGCGCGTCAGCTGGGCCCTGAGGACACCGCCACGCTGAGGTAGGAATTGCCTCGCTCAACCCAGTGCACAAAAGCATACAAATAGGCAATAAAAACTTAACATGAGGCAAATTCATAGACGAGGAATGAGAAGAAGAGCTAAGATTGCCAAAAGTCGAGTTTGCTAATTCCTCGTTACGTCTCACCAGAGCAGAAACTCTGGCAACTGACTGCTCTAGCTCTGATTGGTTTTCGCGTAAAGGGACTGAGAGTGCCCTGATTTTTTCGCGGGCTTGCGAAAGCTCCCAATCGCGATTGCTACGAGGAGCAGGATTAGAAAAACGAGGCGACGAAGCTGGAAAGGAGCGATCACAAGAACGACTACGGAAGTTAGATGTACCTGTACTTCGCCGCGGGTCGCGTGGCGATGGGCAGGAGCGAGAGAAGCGTCCAACCCCTCCACAATTGTAGCATGTTGACTACGTCCGCTGTTGACCCGGACGAGTGAGTCCTCCTTCTCCAGATCGCTGAAATGTTCTAACTGAATCGCGATTATTTGAAAACCGGGGCTGCTGTTGATACTGAAACTCCCTGGGCTGCCGTCTCGGACCGGCAGTCTATAACTCAATCGGCTGCTGCAAACTGGAGGGTCTGTTTAGACGATACGATCCGCTGTCGCTTCAGCGAGTAACTGCTCCACCATCTGAGCCTTGGCCACGTGCTCGAAAGTCGCTGGGTTATTGAGCTTCACGTAGTACCTGATGTCGGGGCGAAGTCTCGCGACGAATTCTTACAGCACGCGTTCTCGCTGGCTGGACGTGTCCTGTCCAGCGCTAGCTGCTCTCACTAAAAGAAGGAGTCGATTAGCAAAAGTAGCTGACGACTCACTTGTTTGCTGTTGGCAAGCGGCCAAACTTTGACGGGCCATGTGCCGCTGTTGCGGTCTCTCGAAGTACTTCTTCAGGTGGGCTACGATCGTGGCGTAGTCCTCGCGTTCCTGTGGAGAGTTCCTTCACCTTCTCTCGCGCTGCACCATCGAGGTACCCTGTAAGAAAGTACGCTTTTTGGCGTCCACGAAGTGGAGCGCATCCGCATGACATCCTCAAGGCGGCGAAGCCACAGAGAGAATTGCATGGGATCCTCACCTGATCCACAGAATGGTACTATTCTTGGTAACGGCCCATCCAGGCTTACCGATGCAACAATGGGCAGAGAATTAATGTGCTCACCTACTGCAGCAAAAGAAGTATTCAAATCAGAAAGTAGATTAGTATTACGTTTATTGATCATATGCGTCAGTCGCGTTGTTTCTGCCACTGAGTCGCTTCGTACCTCCGCTATGGCGAGTACGGTGGCACCACGAAGTGTTCTCGCTTCCGCATGGATCGTAGCCCTATCATCCATGTCTGATAGGACATCAGCGAGTTTATCTGCAGCAGACACCTCCGTAGTTGTTCTTGAAGACAGGGCACCCGCCCTAGAAGAATCAGCAGAATGGGCCCGTGACCGTGTCACAGAAGGACCCATTCGAATACCAGAATACGAGAGACGAGAGCCGGATCAGACGAGCGTAGCACCCAAGAACTCGAATGCTAATGAATACTTCCATCCGCGATCGGTGTTCGGGGCCTTCCAATGAGGCGGCGCGGTACCGTAATCCGCTATCCCGTGTAAGTTCCATCGGCAAATGCTAATATCCAGCCGCCGCGCATGGGAAATCTGCTGTTGACAAGTTGTTTATCCTTGTAAACGGAAAAAAGGAATGCTTCAAAGTTCTCCTGCTTGATAATTGTCACGTCTTTGATCGCCCATGTGGTTATTCAACTGTGATAGAGCACAAAGAAGCTGCGGAATGAATGCCTAGGAGAACTGTTTGGCAAATTGTTGCGATTTAAATGTGCTACCAAGCAAAACTACACAAAGAAGCATGAAAGTGCATGCTACGCAAGGCTAGAGAGCAAAATTTGAATTCGAACCGCAAAAGGAAGGACAGCGTCAAGAAGAAAGTCGAAGAATTGTTCGTTCGATGATTACTTATCTGCCTCGGTAATAGTCCGCTAGGCAGGATAGTTTAATCAGTTGAAACAGTCCGCCGACTGCCAGAGGAGCACACTCGAATTTTGAGTGGCGTTCTTCTGGTCTCCTTCAATTGGGCTGATAAGTGTTGACGAGACTCGCCCACAGAAACTCACCAGACATAAAGACATGCCGGCAAGATAGTTTACTCCAGACATATGTTTCACGCATGGACCAGAAGGTCCGTCCTGTGGAGAAGAATAACGGGGTAAAAACCTGTTAATACGCGTCAACTGCTCCATTGCGGGCATATACTGCGATCAACTGCGCTCTCCCGTTATTATTTGGTCCGCCGCTCACCTACTTGTAGCACCGGCCGGATGGCTCAGAGGGAGTGCTCGCCGCTACGACAAGCGCTCCTTGTAGAAGGGTCGAAGGTTGGAACCCTCCACTGCAGAAAAACTTTGCAAACGCCGTGCATGGTTCCATTCACGACGCTGGCAAAGGAAAGCTGGGGGCCCTCCAGTTTCCTGCGAAGAAGTGGAACTGGGGGGCTTCCATGACCATAATCCAACGGGGTTTTGGCCTTGAAGAGAGCGTAGCTCACAGGGCTCAACGGCAATAGCTCGCCCATAATTGTTCTTGGTAACAGGCCCATCGGGCCTCAGCAGAAAAAGCAAGAAATAACGATTCAAGACCTATAAAGACAAACATTTTTTGAAGCGTCCAGCGACGTTTTTTCACCTTTTTTTGAAAATTTTTTCCCGAGAAACTCGAAGCTCAACCGGTTTATATACATCCGCGGATACCTTCCAGAATTCTCTCATTTTCCCACCGGTGGATCACAACAGGCTAAGTTTAACGTCCCTCTACATCCTTAACGACTGCGGCGGCCTCGACAACTTCCATCACATCTCTGGTGCACCAGTCATAAACTCAGCGGCTACACGACTCCTAAACATGGGACGAACTGTATCAAGACACATTTTCTCATAGGATCCTCGGCATTTCCGAAAGCGATTGACGGTTTATACCCACGTATGAGCTCACGGGATATGAGCTCACGGGTAGAGCTCATATCTAAAAAGGAAGTAATCGCATAGACAAGGGTTACCGTATACTACGAACAGAAGAAAACGAGAGCAGAGAGAAAAAGACCTGCCCTGAACGGGGTTTTCTAAGAAAACACGGTGATCCATGTCTGGAGACGACCGAGAGAGCGAAGTTCTCCGAGTGCTGGTCAGCCGGCTGTCCTCCAGACGCGAGTGACTATTCCAGCGATGGCTCAACCAAGCTAGACACAAGGTAACTTACCTGATCTACACTTACCTTAGCGAGGGTGAACCACTCGCTGCTACCAGTCAGCTAGCGCCCCGCAGGAAGGTGCAAATCACCTACTTCTGTGACACTCTAGGTGCAAGGTTAATACACTTTATTTCCAAAGATACTAAAGAAGATAAAGGATATGGAATAGGTGACAGGCAACAAATGGGACTACAAAAGGCACACGAAACGATACAAGGCTACGGTATAAGGCAAAAGAGGTACCAATAGAGATCTCGTGTTCTTGGTAACGGGGGCATCGCCCTGAGGGAAACTGGCAGGAACGGGCTGCAGGTTCCGGACCTGGCAGACGGTCGACTCCTCGCATCGTCCTGCTGCAGGCGCGCCACGCCCTGAAAAGCTCGCGTGAGTCATACAAAAACATTGAAGCGCCGCGCCGTCCGGCGCGGCTCACAGAACTCAGTACATTATGTTATTCTAGTTCACCTCCAGGACGCTTGGAGTGTCAATATTCTATTTCGCACTGGTTTCGAATCATCTTTGATGAAAATTAATTCTAGGAGACTTGCACTGCTCATATTCTAAGGTACAAAAACTCATCATCATCCTAATGAATACTTTTCTAGGATACTAAGAGTACTATAGTTCTCATCCGCTGAAGTTTACTACCGTTCTAGATGAAAATCAATTCAGAAATGCCATGATGCAATTAATTGATCTCCTTTCGACCACTGGAAGTTACTGGCTTGGAGGTTCGAATCATGCTCTAATGCCGCCTCGCGCTCCAGTGAAGTCAGGGTTACGGTAACAGCCGTTCACACGCGTCTTAGGACAACTAATCCGTTTTTTTTCTCTGCATCTCGCTCTCGAGGCCAGGCACCAGACGGGAGAGCACGCTACGGTCAGGTACGCAGAGTGACTCACCAACTTGAAGAACCGTCGGCCTGCCTTGAACGTTAGCAGGGTGATATCGAGGAAAGCGGTGAAGACTAAGCTATTCAATAGAAAATCAAGATAGCATTGGATATTAGCAGACTTCTACACCGAAGACAGTGTAATACTTGACCATAATGAAGGGAGGGAAAACATCACGGTTTTTCGAAAAGCTCCACGTACATAACCATGTGAACACAAAAGAGGGGCAACTCAAAAACTAGTTTTTTCCGCTGCGAACTTCTGAGCTGTCCAGGAAGGGGCTAAAAAAATGTTTTGCAAGTTCACGATGAACTCGGGTCGATGGAGAACACTCAGTTTTCTGCACGAAAGATTCGGGTGGGCATGTTTTCGTTCATGCAGAAGATCCCGACTTATGTACGGGAAAACAAGGAAATAAAAAGTGTGAGAATGCCCTTGTGACCTAGGAATTGACCTGGAATGCTGTTACCCTTTCTTTGATCTCCCAAAGATCACTAGTAATTCACTGTAGTACAACTACAATCTACTGGTGAGTCACCAGTAATTCTAAAAAATAAACCAGCGATTATCGAGTAGTAGTTCCGAGTGTGAGAGAGAGAATATGGATGAGATAGGAGATAGAGAAGTAGAGAGAGNGAGAGAGAGTGAGAGAGAGAGCGATAGAGTACCGACAGCTGGAGGAAACTTGCTCTCTCGCCACATAAGAAGGATTAGATGTCAAATTGTTCACACGGACTCCGAAATCTCTGTGGCACCGTATAACCCCAGTATGTATACAATGATTTTGATTTGTAAGCTGCCGGCCCCAGCGTTACGAACGAGTGTGATACTCTTGGTCAGGGTAACATAAACCGAGTAACATAAACGATCACCAGTTTTTTTTTCGAGTCTCAGGGTAGTCATATTGAATAGTACCCAGACGTGTTCTCGTGCCACTGCGTGACGCCCTCGCTGCATAATGTTCATGTGTTACTTATTATTGAATTACTGTCTGCAAATGCTTCCTTGTCGTTCTCGTTCAAATGGCGCTTGTGAGGGGATCATGGAACTCTAAAATAGGTCAACTACTTCTCATTTTATGCCCATCTGATATAGCGCTCGAGGCGCATGGAAATCAAAAAAAGGCTTGCTGCTCGCGAGGTTCCCGCTGTAATCGCTAATGGAGAGCGTGAACCACCGATAATTGGCAAAATGCCAAGAGCGCCGCGCGCGACACGTGCTGCGCAGATATTGTAGGAATATGCGACCGGCATTTTCGACGCCGTTGTCGTAAGCTGCTGTGTTTGATGTGTACCCGGATTATTTACGGCTTCTTTGCTTGGCTGCTCGCCTACTGAAGTTACCGCACTGTCTACTACAGCCATATCAGGTATGCTCTGACCACGTTTCATCCGAACATAGGCGCCAGTCCACATTTACTCCCACAGTTTTCGCGCCCTTCACTCACCGACGGGAATAAATGTGACCACGGCATATTGATTGAACAGCAGACTACTTGGAGGGAGGTGCGACACTTTAAAGTTGGTGCAAACAGGTGTGGTTAGTTCGATCATCGGAATTACTATGTTCTGCGATCAATGCGGCATAACAACGCTATAAGTGTGTAGCCGTTGGCCAACGGTTTCATAACGCGCTGCGTAGGACCACTAACACTCGCGTTATATCGGGTCTTGATTGTTTCAATTTTCTCGTTTAGACATTCGTGCACAGTCAGTTATCTGAGCTATCCCACTAATTTTAACTTCCCTGTCTTTTTGCAGAAATTTTCGAGAAGAACTTCTGGCTTCTGAAGTCCTTAGGCGCGTTCATAGCTTGCGACCGTGAAGAAATGCAGAAATGTGGAATCTGCAGAAATGACGAAAGCATTAAATACGTATCGATTTGAAGAAAAGCGAAATGCGGAATCTACGGAAATGCAGAAATGACGGATTGCGGAAAACCTATTCGTAATTCTATTCGTATTCTGCAGATTCCGCATTTCTGCACTCCTTCACGGTCGCAAGCAATGAACGCGGCCGTGGGGCGAACGAAATTATTGTAGTCGCACTTTGTTGAAGTTCCATGACTTTGTGATCGCGTTGCGCTCGATCCAGTAACTGAGGCAGCTTTTGAAAGACCCGATTCACGCGCCTGTACGTGATGTGCTTCCACGAATCCTCGTCCGCTGTTGTCTTTATTTTATTCCATGGTTTTTGAGTGAATGCTCGTTACGCGACTCGTTTTTTTTCACGTTTCAGTTGTTCGTCATCATCGGCACTTCGAACATCAGTTGACGTGATGTCCGAGGATGTGTCGTACGTTATTGTCAAGTACGACTATATTGCTCAAGAAGATCAGGAGCTCACCATAAGAAAGAACGAACGACTCCGTCTGATCGACGATAGCAAAAATTGGTGGAAGGTACGGTAGGATTTCAGCTGTAAATACCAACAATCACGCCGTGCAATTGTGTACTTAACGGAACGCGGTTGGATTCCGCACCCGACCGTTGCCACGCGCGCGCAAATTTGAATTCAAACTGCATTTGAATTATCTTCGCGCGCGCGCAAATTTGAACACAAAACAGTATTTCTGATGGTTTTCTCTCATGTAGCGGTGAGAGCGTATTCACGAAGCTGTTTTTTTCATTTTCCTTCTGTTATTCTGCTGCCCTTTGCGTCCAGAACACCAACACTGCTGGTGAATACTTCCTGGCCTTCTACAAGTGTGTTCTTCAGCCGGCCATTGGATCGCTATTCACTATTGTGGTAGTTTTACTGTGAAATCTTCACTGTTCTGCAGGCAAGACGTGATCATTACTGCGCTGTTGATTTTTAGACAGTTTCTCTTCTGCATGCAAAGCTTCCTTTAGTCGTTTCTTCCCGGCATTCTCTTTCGACGAAATAATATTTCCACTGTTCATTTAGCGTCAAAAGTGTGCTTATTTCTGAAATGCTCATTCATCTTTCCAATTTCGTTCAAGTTACATCACGGTATCTGCCTTATATTGCTCGCGGAAGAGGACTCATATAGTCAGGTTTCTTTCGTGCTTTCCATGGGTTGTCGCGAGGAACTGCTACGCGAACCCCTTGTGAAGTCTCGAGATAACCTGAAAAGTTGCCTGAGGCCTCAGAATATCGGTCCACCGGTGAACCTCCCTCAACTTTTCGTTTTCCTTTCTCCTTCCTGCTTTTCCATTCACCCTTCCTTTATTCCTCCTTTCACCTCATACTCATTTACTCCCTCTTAATGTTCAATCAGAAGATGCTCCAGACGAAGCGCCAGCCCTTAGTGAGTAGTGAAGTCCTCGTCGCATAATGGGCGAGTTACCCTAGCGAAACCTGGTTCCCTACTAATCTCTTCGCGGATTCTCAGCACCTCTTCTGCAAGCTTGTGATGAACTGCTCTGAGATGTGAATAGAAATTTCTCTTGAGCATTCCTAGTCTATCAACCGGATGTTCTCTCGCCTGCAAGAGTCCAGAGGTATTTTGTCATCGCATCGTCTGGTCGAACATTTGGAAGGAGGAAATAAGCAAGTGAGGTGAGAAGAGGGATGAAGGAAGGGTGAATGGAAAAGCAGGAAGGAGAAAGGAAAACGGAAACTCGAGGGAGGCTTAGCGGTGGACAGATATCCTGAGGCTTCAGGCACCTTTTCAGGCTATCTCGAGACTTCACAAGGGGTTCGCGTCGCAGTTCCTCGCGACAACCCATGGAACGCACGAAAGAAACCTGACTATATGAGTCCTCTTCCGCGAGCAACATAAGGCAGATACAGTGATGTAACTTGAACGAAACTGGAAAGAGAAATGACTATTTCAGAAAAATAAGCACGAATTCTGACACTAAATGAACAGTGGAAATATTATTTCGTCAAAAGAGAATGCTAGGAAAAAACAACTAAAGGAAGCTTTGCATGCAGAAGAGAAACTGTTCAAAAACCAACGGCGCAGTAATGTCTTACCTGCATAACAGTGAAGATTCCACAGAAAAAAATACCACAATAGTGAATAGCGACCCAATGGGCGGCTGAAGAACACACTTGTAGAAGGCCAGGAAGATTCACCAGGAGTTTTGGTGTTCTGGGCGCAAAGGGCAGCAGAATAGCGAATAGCAGCAGGACAATGAAAAAACAGCTTCGTAATACGTCCTCACCGCTACACGAGAGAAAACCATAAGGAAATGCTGTTTTGTGTTCAAATTTGCGCGCGCGGGAAGATAATTCAAATGCAGTTTGAATTCAAATTTGCGCGCGCGTGGAACAGTCGGGTGCGGAATCTAACCGCGTTCTACTTAACGGTGCTTCTGTAGAGTTTATGACGCTATCTAAATCATGCCGCGGTCGCCTTTTTGAAAAAACTTCCCGCGCGCGCCTGTTCGAATCGTTTTCAATAGGGCGCTCTAATTTACCAGCCGACGCGCCATTTTCTAAGATTCAGAACGGTTTCGCCGAGCGGACGAGGCTCCGCCGCTCTTATCTTCTGCCAAACATTTCAATACATACCCAATATCCGGCTTTTCTTTTATTTGAGCAGATGGTCAACATTCTTTGACCTAGCATGCTCATATTCCACATCATGCCTGCTATTTTCAACACTATTACGTTGCGTGGAATGCTGATAAGGAGCGTTGATCTAGTGGACAGATGAGAGAAAAGCCGGGTATTAGTCGAGCAGCTGATCATACGAATGCAGTTAGGCGCGACGAAGCCACGCCCCGCAAAGCCGAGCCGTATCACACAGGAGGTCTGGAGTGAGTGGAGTGCTCTGGAACCGCTTGAAGAATTTCTAAGAGCGGCCTCCCTCGCCCTCCTCCGCACGCCTTCGCCCACAGCGGGTTTGCATCACACTTATAAACCGATGCCCCTCGCTGATCTTAAACTACTTTTTTCTTGTGCCTGGAGTGCTCTGGAACCGTTTCACGAATTTTTTCAAATGTGGCTGCGAATGATGCATTATTTATCCTGGGACCCAACAAGTGGTAGATCATACGATGACCATCGTTACTAGAAACATACCAACATTCGATGAAGCATTCCGAACAGATGATCGAAATCAGTTCGTTCGCTAATTCGCTGTTTCAAATAGTGGCCACCTCCTTTATTAAATTGATGCGGCTGGATCTTTTGAACTACCGCATGTGGCTATATTTATTCAACGCCAACATCTCCATCCACGCTCAGCAAGGAAGTACAGCGCATGTGGAAGCGCTGTCCCCCTAGCGTCAGAGATCGAAGTGCTCTTATTGCTGTAAATAACAGTCACATCAATTAGCGTCAGGATATCGAAGTGCTCTTATTGCTGTAAATAACAGTCACATCAAAGCAAACTATCCCCTGCTTTCTTTCCTCCGGCTTTGGTCAGTCTTTATTAATGTGCTAATTACTAGTAAATGCATGTAGAAATTGTTTAGTCCCTCCCCTTGTCGTCTGGGATGTCACTCGAATCGTAGATCGCATCATTTCTCATCCAGCACTTTCGCAAAGTATTGCCTCTTTTCATTTGGTTGCAGTATTCCATCATATGAATAACCTTGCTGTAGATCCAGCTGTGCTCCAGGGAGCTTTGTAGATACAAGCAGGGCGCCCTACTTGGATGCTAAGTCCATTAGTCTTCTCTGAGGTTCCCCTAGTTCCCCTCTTTCCTACTTGCAGCCATGAAAAAGAAAAAAACTATTGTAGTCGAAGGGGCGTTCTTTTATTGCTATTCGATAATGTCAGTCATTGATCAGTAGTGGGTGATCCTGATATCGTTTTGCGACGGACAAACTTCGGTTGAGCCCTCTGATACCTCGCGGCGCGGATACTTAAACAGGGCCTATAAAATACGAATCAAACAGGCGCGGGCGTAAAAATTTTTCAAAGAGGCGAACACGGCATTACGTAGATAGCATCAGAGTTTTATGCATTAAGAGCGCAGCTCGGATGGTATTTACAGACCGCAAGCTGTTTTAGGGGCCAACGGTCCTCTTGCGTCGACTGACGTCTCCTCATACCTCTCTGCTTTCAGACTGTTTTTTTTGTTGCTTCCTCATTGGCTCTAGTTTACGACCAGTCTCGAAAGCAGAGTATTTACTGAAATATCCTTCATTTCACACAATAGCTAACAGAGTTTGCGTTTACAACAAAGTGTTGGAAGATCCCGGCAATGGAAAATTGAAGCAGATACTCAACAACGATTGTATATTTACTACAAATACAGTACAAGAATATGTGGATAAAGACTATTGTCACGTTATCACAGGAAATACAAATCTTAAAAGAAGAAAGCCAGAAAGTTGCTAAGCAAAGCGACTAAATATAGAACAGTCACAGGCATAACAAGACAAGAAGATAAGGTGGTGTTTGAAGATACACTCATCAATGTCATGAATTATTTCATATGTAAATAGAAAGCTAGCAATCACAAAGTTAATCTAACACAGAAACATTTTCGTTCATCTTACCATGACAAAGTTAAACCTTTTCTGAAAAATGCCAATACTGATAATATAGGAGAACGCATACCTTGCAACTTAATGAAGCAATATCAGTACAAATGCATTTTTTGTCCTCTTGACAAGGCAAATAATAACTATGGCATTATTTGCAAAAAATTCCACCTAATGAACTTAATGAAATGGGCATAACATACTGCCAATCCCTCTTTTGTCAATCTAACACGTACTCATTGATAATGAAGCACAAATTCCTTTGTGTAAAGAATATTATTAATATAATCACTGGTGCGGAAATTATTATACAGGGGGAAAGACACTTTTCTTCCTTGACTTTCAAGGCGCTGTAAGTTACACATTATTAAATTCTGACTGGACACTTCCACCACCACATTCAAGAGCATATGGTATGCTATCATTATACTCCGCCACAGCCTTCTGGACGAGCGCCATCGAGAGATTCTGTATACCCCACTGATTCCGGCTTTTCTTTTATCTGAACAGATGACTAACGCTGCTTTACCAATAATATCATACTTTCCACTTTCAACACTGTTACTGTACATGGGACTGTGTGTAGAGGAGCGTTGATGAAGTGCAGAAATGAGACGAAAGCCGAGTATCAGTCGGCGAGTACCGTGCCAAAGGAGGTAGCCACGACCGCCCAGCAAGGCCGTTCTGCATCGCAGATTAGGCGCGCCGGTGGCAGTTGGCGAGCCGACTGGTATCGAATGTACCTACGACGACCGGTGGTTAAGTGTATGGCTGCCGACGCTCTGAAGCTCAGTAAAAACAGGCAGCTCGTGCTTGAGGGCACCCTCAGCCCAGTGTGGGCGGATCTCTACACACCACAGACGCACCACTTTCGCCATATGTTTCTTTTCTCCACTGCTTTTACTGATCTTTGGAGTCGCTCAGGTACGGCTTATAAAATTCTGTAGCAAGCACAGCCCATTCGAGTACGGGCCGCCCATTTTGAGGATGTCTGCCCCATTTCATGCACTCACTAACCCCTTATGAACGTCAGTCCAATGTTCCCTGTGCAATCAACTCGTGGATTTCTGACTTTGTCCCTCCCACCTCGACACCTGCTTCGCCCTCAGTTAACGTGTCTATCTCACTTCAACAGTCGGTCTTGCACATCTTTGCCCACCTTTTGCCTTTTTTTGTCTGAACTGCTCTTTTAACGTTTCGAAGATTTTTTCGTTAGGCTCCGCCTAGCCCTCCGCGCTCCGAACACCTCGATGCACGCTCCGCCCTCAAGGATTGCCTCGCAATTCTCAACGGAGACCATAATTCACTTTCCCCGGTGTCTCGGGAGCTCTGGAAGTTTTACGGATTTTCATATCTGGCTCCGCTTACCTCGATGGAACTCCGTCCACAACGATTTATTTCTCGAAGACGAATAAGCTGACAACGAGCGGAAATCTCAGGAAACGAGAAGTGCGGCGAAGGCTGCTACAAAAGCCGCTCACTTCGAAGAAGTCAGCAAGAAGTTGGGAACGCGCGATGGCGGACACATTTACCGACTTGCCAGCTCGTCACCACCAGATCAAAGATGTGGAGAAGTTCTTTGGCATCAACGACGAGAAGGGCCGTCTTCTGATGGACCGAGCAAAGGTGCTGAGGCGATGGCGCGACTACTTTAAGGAAATTTCCACAGTGGAATCTAAATCTAAACACCTGGCCATACCTTGCGCCTTACCAGCATACGGTCCTGTTCAGAAGATAAGCGTGAAGGAAACGGAGGCGGCTGTCAAAAAGATGAAGTCAGGCAAGGCGACGGGTCCCGACGACGTGGCGGCCGAAATATGGAAGTTACACTGCTGGCATTCTGCCGAATGGCTGAGAAGGTTTTTCAATCAAGTCGTCGCAGAAAAGAAAATGCCCAAAGTATGGCGAGAGAGCACGACTGTTTTTCAAGCTGTGCGAGAACAAGGGAATAGGGCGATAATTTGAACAGTCTGCAGGACTGCCTTTTTTCTTCCAGGTTTTTTTAAGCGAATTGTTGGTAATCGTATTCGGGATATTGTCCAGCTCTCTATCGACCAGTGTGGCTTCGTGACCGGCTGTAGCACCATCGACACCATACATGCCGCCCGCCTCTTGCTATAAAAACATCGTGAAAAAAGAAACATGTCCATCTGGCCTTCCTTGATTTGGGGAAGCCTTCGACCGTGTCCCATGTTTCATCGACAGTTGTGACGGTTGGTAATCGAATGCGAGAGATCACTGCTGCCTCCTTTTCCTTCAAATGCCACCATTTGATTCTCTCGGGACCACATCGCTCTATATGTTTCGACCTGGGCGGTGCTATCTTCAGCGTACAATAAGCGGGGGATGTTGCGAAGCAACTGTTTCGTACGGCACGGTCTTCGGGTCTGTGACAAGTCCTTGGTCGCGATGCCTGACAAGAACATAGCCTATTTTGTTCTGGCACTCCCGCAGAAGGTAATCAGGTGGGAGTCGCTTTACGGAACTTTGTGTTCACGATAGCAAGATTGTGGCCTTCTGCATATTCCAGGATGCGTTCGCCGAACGCTTAATGTAATCCATAACCGAACCACCATGACAGTTGTAACCGTCTTTCGTTGCGTCTACGTGCCTGTTGAGGTATCCTGAGACAATTACGACTCTTCTGACGGTAATCTGCTGTCTTCTCCTCAAGCAGAGTCGAGAACTCTTCCTTCAGTTGTTCAGTGCATCCCGTCTGCGGAGCATATGTATCAAACGATCGTCGAAGCGTTCCACACTAACTATCGAAACACGGAAAACACATAGAGACGATTATGGGCACACCGTTAGTTGTCCTTGGTTCGCCGCAGAGAATGGCTTTGGAGCCGCGATCAATGTCTCTCGTTGCAATTGGACCGTCTTGTTTCCTGCACTGCACAGAGATCGATTCGTCTGCACTCCAGTGCATATTTCAATTCACATGAACGTCCGATCAAGGTCCCAGCGTTTAACGTTGGAATACGGACTTTACGCTGCACTGCGAGACTATCAGACCAGCCTGGTCGCTCCCCCCCCCCCCCCCCGATGCCGTCCTTGCATCGAGGACCCTCGCCTTGCATCGAGGACCCTCGCATGCTTTCCACACTCGCCGGGCCATACGAGTGCGCGTCGGCTCCCGCGGGCGCCGTAGCCTTATTTCGGAAATAATTGGCACTTTTAAACATTTTTATGTAACATGGGTGTTCGTAGGCCGGCCCGTCACGAAGGCGTGTGGGTGTTTTCGGTTTAGCTCGCGAAAGCGAGCAGTTCCCAGTGACACCACGTGGAGGAGCAGACATCACCACCGCTTGGTAATCCTTATCTACTTTATATGTACGCTTTATGCACCACTCGAGTGTATTGGACGTATTGGCTTTCGATTTTCGGTTCCCCGGAAGGTACGTAATTGGACTCTTTTACTCTTAACTTATTGAGTCGGCCTTTTGAATGTATCGTTAAGTTGTACCGGTCTCCCTTTCTGGTGATCATTTCCGCTTCTTTTTTGACGAATAAACAGAACAAGCGGAAATATGGTAAACCAGTCGGATCGCCCGGCTAACGCCGAGCTCTCCTCCTTCTCTTTAGCTCGGCTTTGCTTAGCTGGCCTGGCTCAGCCAGGCGCATTCCATAATTTTAACGGAACTTTTTCAATAGTGGGCTGCTTACGGCGCAGTAGTGATTGAATCGTAACAGAGAGCAAGGCTTGGGACCGTCCACTACTTAGCACACCCTTCTATTTGCAGCGGGGGTCTGGTCCGCGCCATAACGCCCATACAATACATAAATCTGGTCGGCATACAGCGCAAAATGAATCGCTCAGTTAAAGAACAGATTTTGTTTCCATTCCATGCACTGAAATGTCTACCGATGGACGTTTCCTTTTTCAATTAGCATGCAGTCCGCTCGCTGAAGTATAATTATTAGTAGGTACCATACTATCTTGTTATTCTTTCTCGTCAGTAATTGAAAGTTCAAAAGTAAAGTGAGCTATTGAACGCATGAAGTACCACATCATTCAGGTTTTGGTTCTCCTCGAATTTCCCTGGGTTTCCCGTTCCCGGCAGGCGAACTACATACCCCCCCCCGCTCGTCGACATTATATATAGGATAGTGAGTTCATTTTCTAGTGCTATCAGAGAAGTGTTGGTTAAAGGAAAATTTTGCACACTGAGCCTTTTTCTGTCAACTTTTGATCAATCGACTTCATGAACGCTTCTATCTCTTCCACTGCGCTTTCGATATTCATAATCTTTACGGAGTTGGGCGTGCCGCGGGGAGTGTCCTACAACTTCCGCATGTAAGTCAAGTGATGAAACGACGTCTCCTCTGGAGAGTCAGCGTAATAGTTAATTCTGATGCTCGAGATCTGTTTGAGAAAGTCATGGACGTGTTGGATTTCTTTTTGTAAGATGTCTTGTTGACTATAGGAGAGCTCACTCTTTCTTCCTTTTGGCTTCGTTTCGTACTTGTGTCTGTTTGATTTTTTAGCCCCTCCAGCTTCGGTGAGTAGACGATATCACCCCGTATATACCATTTTTACTTTAAATTCACCCTTTTTAAAACCAAATTCGTCCTTTTTCAAAACAAAATTCGTCCTTTTTCAAACAAAATTCACCCCTTTTCAAACCAGATTCACTCTCACTTTTCATCAAGTTGACCACACTTATTAGGGCGGGCAACTCATCAACCAGATCACGCCAGACATCGCCCCGACGGCCACGCCCACTTGCCAGCGCGGACATAGATCCTCAAATCTTGTTTCATAACTTCTGCTTTTGCTGTTCCCCTCAATCACTCTGACTGAAAATCACCG
>MU966817.1:3099-13295 GCA_036418165.1 Cooperia oncophora
AGGGTCGCCAGTGAGGATTGTGGGGCACAAAACTCTGGGGCGGGGCCTGCTTCGAAGTGATCGGAGTCAGACAAAAGATCTGCAAAATGGTCCCAGAGCACTTCAAAGACCGGAAAAAAACGTGGATTAAGGTCGCCGGTGAGGATTGTGGGGCACAAAAATTGGGGGCGGAGCCTGCTTCGAAGTGGGCGGAGTCAGACAAAAGATCTGCAAAACGGTCCCAGAGCACTCCGAAGACCGGAAAAAGTGGATTAAGGTCAGCAGAGGGTCGCCGGTGAGGATTGTGGGGCACAAAAATTGGGGGCGGAGCCTGCTTCGAGGTGGGCGGAGCCAGACAAAAATTCTGTAGAACGGTTCCAGAACACTCCAGACACCGGAAAAAAGTGGATTAAGGTCAGCAGAGGGTCGCCGGTGAAGATTGTAGGGCACAAACATTGTGGGCGGGGCCTGCTCCGAGGTGGGCGGAGTCAGACGAAGAATCTGTAAAATAGCTCAAGAGTACTTCAGACACCGGAAAAAGTGGAGTACAGAACAAAAGGCGGATATCAGTTGAGTCTAGAAATATGTGAAAGAAAATACGCGCGGCGAAGCCGCGCCCGGCGCAGCCGGGCCGTATCAGAAGGAGGCGCGCCGGCGTTAGCCGGCGAGCCGACTGCTAGATAATAATGGAGATAAGTCATCATCGGGCGTTCTAACAAGCGGTTGTAAACATCATTTGAGCATAAAAATGCGACCACAATTCTGAGGGTTGAGCTGCATAAAGCGGTCAAGGCCGAGCTCTTCGTGACACTCTTCATTATGATTTTTCTAGGAGGTATCTGTAGCAGCGAATGCAGACGTGCAAGTACCGGCTGGCCCTTGGGGTACGGTTGGCGATTGTGATACCCCATATTGGCTGTTCACGAATATGCTTCAATTCATCCAAGCGAATCACAAAGATGTAGGCCATTCTGATGCCTTAGCTCTAAGAATTTTGCTCTAGTCAATAAAACAGTGCAGTTTACAGCTCGACTATGTAATGGTTTCTGGGGATTTGGTTTCACACGCCGTCTGGGACTACAATCGAGATGCCCATGTGGCCATGGTGAAAAATATCTCGGATACGCTCCGAATGTAAGACAGAGTAAATTTTCAAAGCTCTGGTTTCCTTGTCATGGCGCGTAGAAACTTTCTTGTCGCAGTACTACTTTCTGATATTTTCTGGTACAGAGTAAACACAACTTTTACACTTTCCTCACTCTTCGTTTCTACACTTGCCTCACACTTCGTTTTTAGGAACTCAAATTGAGAATTCAAGCGATTTGAATGCATATTTAGGTACTTTCCCACGATTCCAGTGTACTTTGCCGTCGGAAATCATGAAGGAGTACCAATAGACAAGTAGTTGTTTTCAATCAATATTTATTGGAACTTTGCAAAACTCCATGTACTTTGAATCTACTGTCTCAGCTTCGCTCCTCATTTCACTCCAAAGCAATTCCACATGGACTGGTTGTATGATGCAATGGCCGACGCATGGAATGGATGGATTCCGGAGAATCAAGTTCAACATGTAAAATAGTGAGTGGATTCGATTTGGATTACAAAAAGAAGATATCCGGTTAATAATTCAGTATGGGCTGTTACATGAAAGAAATCTACCCTGGTCTACGTCTTGTCTCTGTGAACAATGCGCTTGGAGGCGACTCAGTCAACTTGTAAGTTACAGTTGGATTTCAATGATTTTTAATCATCCCAGCGCATTGTCAACTGGTGGCCCATACGGACTTCAAAATGCCTTACTTCCTTGAAAAGACTACCGCAAAGCGCTGGCAAGAAGCTGCCGTGCTCTGAGGCGTCCTCAACATGAACATTGACGCTGTCACAATTCCTCAGCCTAAATACTACAAGAATGAGCCAGGAGTGTTTCAGTTTCCTCTACGTCAACCAGACCGATCCTGACGGCACATTAACCTGGCTTATCAGGCAGCTGGAGGATGCCGAAGCCATGGGTGACAAGGTTAGCTTTACAATTTTTCATGAACCCTTACCATCCTACCTCCAACATCAAACGCAACTTGATGCCGTTCAGCCTGGAGTACATCTGCTAGCCATCAGGGTTATAAAAGCACAAAGTATGGTATGAATCTTATAAAAGAGGTCTTTCAGGTCGTGCGCGCGCTTTTTGACCATGGTTTTTTCTGCATTACGTAGGACAGCCAAGAATCACAAAAATGGTTTCATTTCCTAATGCGGTTCTGGGAGATCAAAACAAGTGAAAAAGGATTTTGACGAAGAATGGCAATTTAACCTACCTCCCGTCTACTGTAATTCGAGCATGCCATAGTTATAACCGGTGCTCGTAATTGAGCTTCAGAAATGTCAAACCTAAAAGTCAAAATGTAAAGTATCAGTAGTAAATCACAGCTTGCATGCAACGCGACGCGCGGACTCCAACAGTGATGTTTTTGTCAGTGGTCCCCTCACACTTACTGCAGGCGAATCGAATGGCAGCGCAGCGGATAACTCGACGGATTCTGGATGGGTCGACCAAATAGAGACTTGTAGACCGGATTCTCCGGCAACAAAACGCGGACTTTTTAATTTTTTAGCTTTCCTATCCATTCGCGTTACTGTGTGTCCAGCAGTGGAATTAAGCCAAGTATGTGTCATTTGAAAAGCATAATCTTCATTCTGTTACCTTGCAGACCAGCTCGATTGTGCGGGAAAGCACTGGTTTTCCGGGAATGTCCGTCTGTACGCTAACCTTTCCCTGCATTGATAGAGAGATCTTACAACTGTGGTAAAGTCCAATCCATCGAGTTATCAGCTGCGCCATTCCATCCGCCAACAGGGATAATGAGTGGACCACTGACAAAAAACATCAGGCACTGCGTTTATACTTGTCGGCAGCGTAGCGTAGCGCTATCACCGACCCAGCGGCAAGTGCAGAAGACCAAGAGGATGCAATATCGATCAGACTAAGCTTCACCCCGTCACCAGCGCACGCTGGAAGTAACGCCTAGCGCACGCCTAGCGTACGCCAGGCGTTTCTCCCAGTCATCACACAGCGCGTTTTGCTAGCGTTTGCAGCGGCAGGGGAATAGAGACTATGGGAGAGCTGGAGGGTACAAAACACATCGATTGCCCGTCTCTCACTCGCCCTTAGTCTCTACAATGCGCATCGCTTCTGCGTCTTCGACGGGCACATAGTCTCTACAATGCCCATCGCTTCTGCGTCTTCGACGGGCACATAGTCTCTACAATGCACATCGCTTCTGCCGTCTCGACGGCACATAGTCCACAATGCCAACACGCTTTGCTCGCGCTCTCTCACGGCCACATAGTCTCTACTCCCTGCCGCTGCAAGCGCTAGCAAAACGCTGGTGCCGCTGGAGAAACGCTCGAGAAACGCTGGTGAAGCTAGATCGATAGCTGCATCCTCTCTTCGACACTGCCGCTGGCGTACGCTGGAAGCGCTACGCTACGCTGCGCTACGCTACGCTACGCTGCCGCAAATAATAACGCCGCCTCACGTGCGTTCGGTGCATGCAGATGTGTTACTACATGATACTTACATTTGACTTTAATCAAACTATATCGAGAGCCTGTTTTAACCCAGAGCCACCCCTCATAAACGTAGGCAGCTCGAAGTTACAATAAAACGGAGCCATTAGCTGAGTTGAAATCGCCAATTCTTAAATTTTGTCCTCTCTAGTTTTGTGAGCCTCCCCAGAAACGCATAAGCAATATAAAACACCAATATTGTGTCCTTGTATGGACCACTTATAACAAGCATACAACCTTCCAAGAAGCGTCACAACCTGAAAGGCCTCCCTTGTTAGAAGCTTGAATCGCACAGTATTTCACATCATCCGAGCGCTTGTGGAGCAGTTCCCTTCGACGTCGATTCCCATGAATTCAGGATTCCTCTATCCTGCAGAATTAAGGAATTCCCATTTGAGACGCCCACAGAGAAGACATCTCTTTTAACATTCGCGAAAAACTTAGGGCTGCAACCTGTTTCATATATGATAACTATGCAACTACATGGAGATTGAGGGCATGGAGACGAGTTGGTCCAATGAAAAATTGGGATGAAAGACGCTGTCGTTAGACTGAAGAACGGTTTCGAAGATACTTGGTGAAGCTTTCTTCGTTCAGGTTCATATACTGGCCCATATACCTGGTGGAAACGGCGAGGCTCTCGAAGGTTGGGCCCTAAACTACTACAATGTGGTTAACAGGTAATTCAAGCGTTTTCTTCACTTCTTTGTTCAAGAAAGACACATTTTTTTGTTCTTCTACACGTGCCTAATATGTCATAATATCTTTGCACATACCGATAACACAAAGAAATGCTCTTCCCTCCGAAAAAAAATTCGTGACAAAAAAGTGGCAAGTCGGTTGGAGGAGTGTCAGATATTCTTCCACAAGCGCCTTCGGCAAAACTGAGACCACCATGTGGCAAACAAAATATCCCCTTTGCACAGAGGACTCGATCAAACAACTTCGTAGTGCGTTTCAGCTTAGGTCTATAGGCCTAAGATGAAAGCTTCGTGAAAGCGAAGTTCCATTTTTGCGGGACTAGGTACTCCCTAAACTGCCGCCACCTCCTGTTGTTAGTAGGCTTGCGCTAAATTTTACTCCATATGCCGGCGATGAGGAAGGCGTGGCTGCGTACTTCAATTGAACATCGCGCAAAATGCGTTTTTCGTGCAAAGTTCCCATGTGATGCATATGGTCATCCCGTCTTATGCTGGACGAAGGCAAGTGGAGACGAATGTCCCAAAATTGCGAGATCACACAAAAGGCGCACTCGCCACCACCTCCAAGTGGAGCACGCGGCTACACCCTTCTCATCTGCATGATATGGAGTGTAATTACGAGCATTTAGCACGAAGTCGTGTTAATTGGTCTCACACGATCGAAACAGTGTGGCATTTTGGTGCGAAGTCCTATTATTTAGCACGCTAATTATATATGTATAAGCATAATAATCACCTTTTTACAGGTTCCAGAATACCATTGTTGGCCAAGTTCTTCGGTCATACACATTCGGAAGAATTCTATATAACCTATGAGAATCCAGAATCTGCGACAACTCGTCCGACAAGCGTCATTTATTCAGCTCCCTCGATCACTACATATTCTGAGTATTTCCCCGCCTATCGGATTTACACGATTGACGGATCTTATCAAGGGTCGTCGTATGTGAGTGATTTGCAAGAAACTTGTTATACTGCTCAACAAGCACAAGCAATGATTTGAGGGGATGGAATTAATAGCTCATTTCGCACCTTTTTGGAGCACGATCTACTCGTTCGATCAATTTGGACCAGAGTAAACGAAATAATTCTCAAAGTAGTGGCCGCGATGGTTGGAGGTGGGAAGTTAATGCCAGAAGAGGACGTTTGACCACACCCTATTACCCCTTTCACCAATTACGTTGGCTACAACCGCCCGCCTCTAGACATCGCGTCCCCAGCCTCTAACCCGTAGCCTGTGCAAAAAGCGGCGAACAGTTCTCTGAGTTCTCTTGCTCAAAAATTATGCATCATTGGGGTGGAAGAGATTCGGGCTTCTTCAACCAATTCTCGGAGGGTCCTCTCAGCCTCAGTGGTTATACGTTCAGCATTGACAGTTTTATATTATGAAACCTCTGCAAATTCTAAGTAAATATTGTAGCAAGTAATCGACTTCGAAGAATGGTACCTGAATCTCACTGAAACTAACGCAAATCCCAAAAACCCCCCTCAGTGGAAGCAACTTTACGCCAGCGTTAACTTGGAATATGGTAGGTTTTTCATGAAAATTCCTATATTGGCGACAATTTGTCAAGAGGGGTACCTAACAGGACTGAAGTCGCAAGCGCCGTCTGAATGGAATAACATGATTGAACGAATGAAAACAGACGATGTACTTTTCGAGAAATATCGCGAGTTAGTGAAATACCACATATTTGAGGATTCTTAAGGGTTGATTTAAAGTAATTACGTTCAGAAATTACTACCGTCGGTCAAAATATGACGGAATTGGTAACTGCAACGAAGAGTGTAGGAAGGGATGGTTATGTAGTGCACGACAATTTCATCATTCAAAGACACTTTGCGCTGATCTTGGCTGTAAGTTCACTTCATCGAATTTTCTCGCCATTTCAAAGTATTGCAATGAAATTCCAGCCCTTGTTGAAAGAGAAGGCCGGAGCAGCTACCATCGGAAACCAAAACCGGCTCAACTCACGAGTGACGAGATCAGGAAGGCGTTTTTGGCAAGGAAACAAGTCCGAGCTAATGATCAGTGCCCATTGTAATTAAGGTCATACTGAGCCGCTATTATTTCAACATGTCTCAATAAATTAAACATGTATTGACCAGTGACATGAATAGAAGACCATCTCAACATATTCTTACCCTTTTTTCGTATACGTAGTATACGAAAATTCTTTAAGTAAGTCAAAATAGATTGGACTACCATGATTGTTAGCATATTTTCTTTATATGCCGCTTGGTGCGGATCTCCGAACAGCCGCTCTCAGCCGGGTGATGGTGGCCCACTACTGAGCACGAATGATTAGCCCACAGGAATATTTGCCTCTGTCACTGAGGAAGTCACTGTGAGAGTTGTATCAATTCCGCGGTTCAATGTAGAGCAACAAAGCTTCATGACCCATTCTGCTAGCGGGCACGCGACCTGGATCCAGGGCAAAACGTCGCCACAGTGGAGAATTTTTTTCTACTCCCCCCCCCCCCTCTCCTCTCCCGAAGCTTTGACGGGGCGAACGGCAAGGGTGAGTAACCACTATTTTTGATGGGCGACTCTTGGAGTTGATTGGAGAGAAGCTCCCCCACTGCCTCACGCTGACGCTAGTTTTTTTAAAGCGAAACATAAAATTTCTGGATATCGATAGTGAAATTGGAAGATGAGGGCATTTTGTAAAGTGGTAACTAGGCTGTGGCAAGAGGGAGGCGTGAGGATATTTCAACAGGGTCGGACCGGGAGGGAAAATTTTTCTCCGTGACGGAGTCAGGAACTGCTACTTCTGCATTTTCCGGGCACAACTCTTCAAAAGTAGTCGGTATTTTTAGAAGCGCTACAAAGCAAATTAACTCAAGAGGATAACATGTAGTTTACCAGAGATGTATGAGACGGGGGTAACACTCGTTTGTGACTGCTTTATCAAAACAAGTATAATTTATCGCTGTACAAATCCTTCAAAATAAATACGACCATTATCAAGTTAATTGTAATTCATGATAGAGTTGCGAGCAGAGCGTAGGTGATCCAAAATTGGTCTCAACTTGTTCATCGAAGCCGTTCGAGCATGAGAAATGATGCGGCCAACATTAACATCGTTCTATAAAAATTTATTATGCACAGAAGTAGTAAACCAAATTTGATAACTCACAGAGAGTCTCTTTATTGTATCCTGCCAGAAATCAGTGAAAGGATACGCTTCCTTCTTAGAGACAGCATCGTCACTCACTCGCAGAAGTTTAGCAAGTTGAAAAGCTGCTTTTTCCACTACTGGTGCCAATATGTCTATAAAAAGCGACGGGTATATTATAAATACTATCAAAGGCAGTGGACACGATTGCTGGGGGCGGGCATTCGTCGCAAGCCATTGGTGGAAGAGCTGAGCGCGATGTGGCTAAACGCTCTCTCGCACCCCTTCCACTTGTGATGCTGGCAACAGCCGCTCGCCTCCAGCAATCGTGCCCGTAGCCTCCAACACTTCTTCAAGTTGCACCATGCACTCTACTTTCATTTCGAGTCGCAGAGGAATTGTGAACAGGGCACGTCGTAGTCGAGGAATCACCAGTTAGGGGGTCGCATTCGAATCACCAGTGGGGGGAGGGGTAGGGTTTGTTCAGTGAAGGGAGATGAGGACGGCGGCTGTATTTGCAGAGGAGTTTTCCGAGTCGCAAAAAGTTTTCTAACTGTTGAATTTTTGCGATTTCTCCAGTTTCAAGTGCGCTATTTACCTCCTTCCCCATCCACACCGGGACATTGCAAAATTTCATGGAAACAGGAAAACTGGGTAACGTTGGAAGATGGTAGGCAAGATACTGAAATGCTTACTGTAAGGAGTATGGTTGATCGTTTGGAGGACTCACTTCCTAGAGGTGAACAACGACTTTCCGCGGCATACGTATTTTCAAACTCTGCGCTTACAGCAAAAGCGTTGTGATTCGGAAAGAAAAAACTTCCCAGTTTTCAAACGCCTCCGGGCCTTTGTTACAGATGTTCTAATAAAGCTCTATCTATTTTAAGGATACAAACTCGTAATTTGAAAATTTTCCGCAGAAAGTTCTGAAAACGAAGCATGTTGGGCAGAAGCCGCTAAAACTCAACTCCACCATGAGGGCACGTAATTGCCCCAGCGAAGGGGTTGTACATGGCCGCTGTGATAACTGGTGGCAGAAGTGTGGGTCGCATTTGTTTTATGAGGAATATGTTTCCGGTTGTTGGCAGTTTTCGGTTTTACAAGTTTGGAGTGTGCTGTACCCTACCCTCCCTTTCCCCTTTGCGCTATTTTTTTGAGAGAAGGTGTAGGAATTTTCGGGAAAGGGGGTAGGAGGATGAGAAAATGCACGAAGACGGTGCGTAGGATGGGGACAATCAACGGGGGTGGGCAGAGGGGAGGAGGGGGGTCGTATTTTGCAGAAGTTCCACCAAAGGTAAGATGTGCCTTGATTGTGAATGCGCTTTGGCCTACATTAAAGGGGTCAGCCAACGTAGAGGTTTTTTTTCAACCTGCCAGACAAGCCTCTCTAATTACATGATCCAAGGGGGTTGAGGGAAATAGAAGCCTTGGTTGGCTCGAATATCAGCTAATCCTAGACTGGACCCCGATTCAACCCCGAACTGTACACGCTCCATGAGCGGCGTGCTCGACACTTGCCAAGCAAGTGCTAGACCAAAAGTGGAGGTGCATCACCAAAAACCAACTTTTCCACGCTGGTCAAGAAGGAGCGAATCATGAGCATGATGGCAGCTTAGAGGACCTTTTGTAGTCGACGCCGCAATGAGTGAGGGCTGTTATCATGTAAAAAAATCAATACTGGAAACCTTCCTTCGGTAATGAATACCAAAACCTAGAAGTATAGCTGGAAAAGGCAGTATTGTCATCAGGATAGCGAAAAAACCAACTTTCATTGTCGCGGTAGGTAGAAGCGTTGGAGTCGGAGGAGGGAGATGGAGCATCCTTGTTTGAGAGGACTGTATCGATAATGAATGGGACACTGCTCTCTGCTTGTGATACAATGGGAGCCACGAAATCATGTTTTCCTTAATGTTCATTATAGATTAGCTGTGGTTATAGATAAGTTGTTGCTATAGATTAGTTGAAAATTGCACAACGTCAGCAGTCTCAGCGAAACAGTAAATCTTAGACCGAAACCGGCATGGGAGCACGCAGCAACTGTTGCGAGTCTCCGCCCATTCAAGTATTAAGGAGTTTATCTCTACAGGGGGAGGGGGGGGGGCAAAAAAAGTCACTTTTCTTCATTGACTTTCGAGGCGCTATAAGTTACACTTTATTAAATTCTGATCGGACATTTCTACCACCAACCATATTAAATACTATCATGATACTCCGCCACAGCCTTCTGGAGGAGCGCCATCGAGAGATTCTGCCGCGCGAAAGTGAGTGCCTGAGTTCAGCGAGATCGTTGATTTCTCCGCCACTGTAGACCACCCTGTTGAGCTCCGCCCGAACCAGGTAATTGAGGGGTTTAGGTCAGGTGACACACTTAGATATTCCATCTTCTTCAGGTACTCAACGCCCTTCCATTCCAAGTAGGCGAGTTTTTCCAACGCCCTTCGATTCCATGTGGTGGCACCCAATGCTGTAGCAGTACAAAGTTTCCAAGAAGGTACGGGCGACGACATGTAGGGAGATATTCTTCTCGAGTTGCTCGATGTAACCGCCAGCGCTCACCTTCAGTCCGGGGTTCACGAAGAAAATCGGTCTTTCCATTCCAGGTACTCAGGTCCATACCATCACCGCGCCTTGGCGACTGCGGTGAAGATGATGTCCTAGACCGTAGCGACGTTGTCGGAGCTGCTCGATGTTGGAGGTCTTCCAGATCGAGAGTACTGGTCTCCAGGTAGCTATCCATGGGTGACTCCATACTAGAAGTTTCGCAGCTGTTTGGAGGTGACATGAATTCCAAAGGTCTTCTCCAGTCAGGCTGCGACTGGAGATGACTTCA
>MU966818.1:0-18104 GCA_036418165.1 Cooperia oncophora
CGCGGTATCAGTGGAAAAAGAGTGTGTGTGTGTGTGTGTGCATCGATTTGAACAATCCGCACATTACTCGAGGTCTCTGCAGGCACGCACATAGGGCAGGGCCCAATAATCAGTTTCTATCAGGTCTTAATCGGCAGACTCCGTGGAAGCTGGGGACCGGAAAGCATACATTCTGTTGCCGCAGATTCTGACTGTTGCCTAAACCTACACCCGGAAAAACAGCCGGACGAGTTTTACGGGCGCAAGTCGTCCACTTCGTTGTGGACCACGCGTCCCTTTAACTTCATTTGAATTAGGATACTTCAATAAGAGCGGTTTTTTGTGAGATTACCGCTCTTGTGCGTAATAATAGTCAATATTTTCGAGATCTGCTTCTGCTTCGATTAGGAAATACATGAAACCTGAGGTGCAACCGGAAACCTGAGCACACCAACTGCATCCTCTGTTTTTTTTAGGCACAAAACCGCGGTTATAAGAGCTGTTTGTTATATGTCTGGCACGAAAGGTTCCCGTCTGACATGTGGTTTCGAGACACTTTGACTCGCTCAGTTTTAGAGGGCTCTCAAGGGAAAGAACTGTTGAGTTCAGGAAAAGAACAACAAATCTCTGTTAGATCTAGATTCATACTGCAATTCTTCACAAGCCGCAATGGTAAACGAATTCCAGCAAAACATAAGCACAATGTTTTAAATGCAGCTATAATGGAGAAGAGTACAGCTGCGTGAAAACGTGAATTAACTCTTCAGGATCATTGGCAGATATTCATGCTTATAACTAGGCCCATTATAACGCTATCCACAACATAATAACGCTCTCACTTGAATCCTCCCCCCCCCCCTTCTTGCAGGTGTTTTGTCCCTCGATACCTGTGAACGAGGCAACCCCGCGCTACAAATAGGGAGCGACGCAACGGCATCGTGCACCACGCCGACTCGGATTCCCTTTTGTTGAGCCTTTCCAACGAATTCTTCATAGAAGTTTCTCAGCCAGGAACGTCTGCATGGCAGTCCACGATCGTTTATCCGCTTTTTCGTTATAAGCAGCTCCTGGGATTCCCCAATTCTCGACTCCTTAAACAGAACCGATTCATCAATTCCTGCACTCCCTACAAATTAGGTCAATCAAAGCGTGAAAGGCCCTTACAAAGCAAATTTTCTGCTTGCTTCATAGTCAGAGCAATGAAACACCTGGAACGGGGTCTGCTTTCATTAGGGACTTCGGGAGAGCCAAAAAAATATTTTGGTTCGATCTCCATGAGAACAAATTTCCAAGGTTTTGCTAATATCACAGAACTTCCTCTGGGAACACAAACCAGGGTTGGTGTAAACAATTTTGAAACGTTGAAAACTGTACTTTTTCTGGTTACCGACCTAAAAAGTTTAGCGGGGCGGAGACTGCATTCAGCGCGGTCATGGTGAATTGAGGAACGGGCCAGCTCGCTAAGAGTAGTAGAACTGAGTCACGTAGTGTTGTTATTGCTTTGGTAGAATAGAAGAGTCGGCTTATATCATCAGCACGTTTGCGTTTCGCCATTTCCCTATTTTTTAGGTGGGTGCTTCTCAGGTTTCAAGTACGAATGGAACCGGATTGCCTAGTTTCATGTGACCTATGATTAAAGCCTTCAGAATAAAAGCTCCATGCCATAACACAAGATGGGCACAGCATAGCTGGGTCCTTCTTTCGAGCGTTGCGTCGACCACACGTCTAGTAGGATCTTCTTATTGCTGCCAAGTGTACATCCTCATATTTGAGAGGCGTCTTTTTATTGCTGTCAAGTGTACATCCTCATAGTTGAGAGGCGTCTTTTTATTGCTGTCAAGTGTACATCCTCATAGTGAGGGCGTGGCATTTGAACCAGTCATGAATGGGGTTAAGAAGGTACTTTCAGGAGGCAACCGTTATCTGTGCTGGGCGAAGATACGACCAAGCTAGCTGTGTAATTTCTTTGCAAGCCACCGCTACATTCTGTTGATGTACGTAGCCACCGCTAACCGCATCTCAAGGATTTTGGATCGCATCCCACGCAAGAACGCATCGTCACAGTCCAAGTGGTTACGTGGACAACCAAGACAGATCTGGGGGTCCTGGCTCTGAAGGCCAGCGCGCAGGGAATTACAGGACCGTGATTACCAACCCATTAGGGAGGCGCAACAAAAAGAAAAAGTGTTGCGAGCCAGAGGATGCAGCACTCGTGTGTAGATGGCGTGATTTATTATTTATCTACTGGGTGAGGTCACAGTGGCTTCATTGTCAGAGTGTCATGCAGAACGGAGAGCGCAGAGAAAAACAGAAATTTGAGGTGACCAAAAGGATCAAGTTTAGACTGTCCTGTGGACTATCGAAAGATACAAAAACGTGTACCGCGAGCTAGGGATGAGGGTTACAAGGAAGCCGGCTCCGGGGTGGATGAGCCACATATATATGCGTGCGAAGCGTATGCTCACAGTGATCAGAATGATGGCCGCGAGTGGAGCGAATTAAGCTGAACGTGTCCGTATACCAGTATAATAGGAGCACACAACCGCGCCCTCTCCATCCCTGGGATATGGGAGTGTACATAGCTGTATTCCGGTGTTATGCGACAAGGTGCTAAAAAGCGAAGTATTGAAAATTCTTGTTTGTGTGATAGTTGGCTTTGACCCATATGCCACGGTAACTTTCGATTGGACTAACCTGGTAGTGTGAAAGCATGCATGGCATTCGAATATGAAGTGAAGAACCAGTCGCATTTCTCTCTCGCATTTCTTTCTAATTGATACGACTCCGCCTTCAAATTAGTATTAATTTAAGTTTTTAAACGCAGTGGTATGGAGAAAGATTTTATCTTTCCAAAACATACTAACATGTACATAAAGATCGCCGATTTCATGTAGAAATTTGCGTTGGGGATTATTTAGGGATTTCATTTTTTGGATAGTTTGCAGCGCGAGTTTTACAGGTTTGAACCAAGATATTTCCCTTGAACCTCAATAGTTTGGGAATCTGAAACTACTGTCGAGTTCTAGAAGATTTGCTCTTTCCAAAAACTACTTGAACGTTTTTTGAAGCTCCGGGAGTCATGAGATAATTGCGTTGGGGATTATTTGGGGAACACTCCGAACTGTTCGAAAGTCCGTTTTCTGTGTACGGTTTCAAGCGAGCGTGTTCGAATAGCCAGAAATACATGTAGAACGTATCCTGTGGTGGAGCAGGAGCAGGATGTGGTTTGTTTAGCGCCAATCATGCTAACTTTGGATGCGCCGCGCATTGAGGTCCGCGCAGAGGTGATGGGATGGTGCAATTTGAGCGTAATGTCTGTCCACGCGAGCAAATGTGTCTATAGGATTCAGGGAGGTCCATGGCGAACCTGTGCACTTGTTTACAGTGTTTTGCGTATGATGGAGCGTGTCCCTGTCGACGCCGCCAGATTCGTGCTCCGCCAATTGCTGATTCCGATGAGGAAGACCAACTGCTAGAAAACCTCGCGGACACGCCCCATCATCCGCACCAGAGTATGAGTTGTACTGTTTGGTCACTTACGAGATGATGTCGACTTTTTATATTTCCAGTTATTTCAGATTAGTTTGATGAATGAAAGTTTTGTACTATTTTTTACATATCCGAGTTCTAAAGCAAGTTTCGCTGTACAGGACTCAGCACACTGACACCTTTGCGCTGCTCGTTACTGGCTACCGCACTCATTACGACCCCCCCTCTCCTGGCGGCCAAATACGACCCCCTGTTGGGGATTCCCCAACTAACGATGTGCCCTGTCCACAAAGCCAGCAGTATGCACTTAGCAAAGCACGAAACCGGTAATTCAGTATCCACTTCCATCAGCCTTTCGAAGCAGAAGCAGATCTCGAAAATATTAACTATGATTACGCACAAGAGCGGTAATCTCACAAAAAACCGCTCTTATTGAAGTATCCTAATTCAAATGAAGTTAAAGGGACGCGTGGTCCCACAACGAAGTGGACGACTTGCGCCCGTAAAACTCGTCCGGCTGTTTTTCCGGGTGTAGGTTTAGGAGACAGTCAGATTCTGCAGAATCTTTGGTTATGCCCAGGGCCTAGGTGAGAAACCAGTCGTTGGTACCCGATGTAGTAGTTGCAAAATCTCAACTTCGAAGGCTGGATATAATCCAATCTCGCGTAATTTGTCATACTGTATTTGCAATTTGATGTTCAGGACAACTGTAAGGACGGCACTGTTATTTTGTAGAGGTCGACTTCGGCAGTTTACTGTCATGTGGGTTGCGGGTCAAGCCAGAAGCTTTTCAGCAAAATGTTCTAAAACGCCTTCCAAACTCTAATTGCATGAATTGAATTCTGGAAAATGCACCACTGTTTAGGGGTAGTAATCAAAGAAACCACTTCCTCGGAATGCTTGGAGAACGAAAAATCGGGAAGGAACGTTGAAGTGGCATTCTGAGGGACCGCGTCCCATTCTCACCACTTCGGTGAAATACAGAAAAACGGAAAGCAATAAAACTGCAGTCATTATAAACCAACGGAATGAATAAATAGGCGACACCCCGAATTGTAGCGGTTGCGTCACGGCCGTAACGATGGAGCACATTATCTCGCGAAATCGTGCAGACGCCTTTCACATCCACTTGCCCCATTCTTATGCGTTGCCCACATTTTCAAAACAGTCCAGCGTTTTGACCGGACAAAGTGCTTCGTCTCCTCGTAGCACCAGCAGACTCTTTGGGTCGTATAACTTGCTTGTTATTTGTGTCTGTTCACATTTCCAAATGACCTTGACTCTGTTCTCTTGAGTTATCCTGATATATACCATTATACCATTTTCAATTTAAATTCACCCTTTTTCAAGCCAAATTCACCCTCACTTTTCACATCAAATTAACCACACTTATTAGGCATCAAGCAGATCACGCCAGACATCACTGCGAGCCCCGCCCCGACGGCCACGCCCACTTGTCAGCGCGGACATAGATTCTCAAATCTTGTTTCATAACTTCTGCTTTTGCTGTTTCCCACAAACACTTTGACTGGAAACGACCGGGCATTGACACATGGCCGACTCCGCCCATTCTCTAAAGGGTTTGGCAATCTAGGCTGACCACGCCCACTTGCTTTTCGCGGACTTTCGATATTTTTCAAAATTTTTGCATTTTAGGGCTGCTGCGTGAAGCCCCGCCCACTGTGAGAGGCTCCGCCCACTTTGAAGAAGCCCCGCCCACTTTTCAAAAATGGTGCAAATCGGCAGTATAGAGCCTTGGCTTGCATGCTAGGGTATTGCTGATCATTCGGAATAAACTTTGCCGGATTTTCTTGTTCCGAGTGACGAACGAGATAATCTATGTCCGCGCTGACAAGTGGGCGTGGCCGTTGAGGCGGGGCTCGCAGTGATGTCTGGCGTGATCTGCTTGATGATGCCCGCCCTTAGTGTGGTTAATTTGATGTGAAAAGTGAGGGTGAATTTGGTTTGAAAAGGGGTGAATTTGGTTTGAAAAAGGGTGAATTTGGTTTGAAAAAGGGTGAATTTGGTTTGAAAAAGGGTGAATTTGAAGTGAAAATGGTATATATTGATCTGGGCTCTAACGTGATCCAAAAGGACAGCGTTCATCCTTTTCCTTCTACGAGGCTAAGGCTTTCGGAGCACAAACTATCAGAATCGCCCATCCCAATCTCGCAGAGCGGGCATAGTCGCTCTTGCGTTCACACACCAGGGCCAAGCATTACTTTGTGGACAATAGCCCACTCGGTGCGTTAGTGCTACGCCGTCACAGGGTCTGTTGTTCCGCTGAGCTTCTTATTTATCAACTACAACGACCTTTTAACGAACGGCAGGCGAAAGTCACGATCGCTGAAAAGGGTTACCCAAAACACGCTAAAGTTGTCCCATGGTGTCTCATAGCTTGCGTGGCGTTCGGGCCTAATTTAACGTGAAAAATCATTACACGAGTTTTTGATCATTCCGTGGACATAACTTCGTTCAGACAAAACGTGGACCTACCCGATTGTGAGGACCGGAAGATTTCTTCTCTCAAGTTGGTCGTTGGGCACAACACTTCTATTGTAGGGACTAAATCATAAAATCGCCCGTCACAGATTTTAGTCCGAGAGTTTGCTTCATTTGTAACAAGTGGGTCCTTCCACTACATTGTCCAAATTTCCGTCCAGAAACCTCGAGAGACCCTCGGTACATCCCTTTTATCTGTGGATAATGGAATCGTAGTACAAAAGTGCTGATCCAATACCTTTGTGGAATGCGCCACGCACTCATCCTCTGTTCAGGAGCGCAGTGACACTCCCCAAAATATGGTTCTACATAATATGGACCTAACATGGACCAAGAAACTCTACGAACCTTCTGATGAGTTTCTTGTGAGTTTTTAGGCAGCCGTAAGTTGTAATTAATGTTGAGTTGCAGTTTTTTTTACAGACGGTGTTTCACTGGTGTTACCACTGCTCTGTTCGTTGCCTTCCAGCAGGTCACATACAACCCCACCCTTCCTACCGGGACGCTGCGGATTTCGTGCCACATGCTTGACCCAACTGCTATCACCAGTCTTCCTTTTTCTTCCTTTAACTTCTTTTTGTTTCTTTTTCGATTATTCTTCTCTCTATGTTTCTTTTTCGATTATTCTTCTCTCTATTCTTTTGTTAGTCCATTTCAGCCTCATAAAATGTCCATAACGTAGATTCGCCAGTACCTCTTTACAATATATTTTCTCAACCACAAATGTCTCGGACTAGCACTGAAACCTCAGAGGGAGGTGGCGGTCAAGCAAGAAATTTTAGAACAGTATGTACCATTTTCACTTTAAATGCACACTTTCAAACCAAATTCACCACTTTTCAGACCAATCAACACTTTCAAACCAAATTCACCACTTTTCGAACCAAATTCACCACTTTTCAAATCAAATTCACCACTCTTTTTAGACCGGGTTCACCAACCAGATCACGCCAGACACCACTGCGAGCTCCGCCCCGACGGCCACGCCTACTTGTCAGCGCGGACATAGATTTTCAACACATCGACACATGGCCGACTCCGCCCATTCTTCAAAGGGTTTGTTGCGAACTTCGAAATTTCATAACTTTTTCAACTTTTTAATTTCACATCCACTCTTTGCACAACGAAGACACTCGTACCCGCGCATTTATGCACTGGCAACTTAGGCTCCGCCCCTTGGCCACGCCCACTTGCTTTTTGCGGAATTTTGATATTTTTCAAAATTTTTGCATTTTTGGACTGCTCCATGAAGCCCGCCCACTGTGAGAGGCTCCGCCCGTTTCGAAGAAACCCCGCTCACTCCTCGAAAATGGCGCAATCGGCAGTATAGAGTCTTGGCTTGCATGCTAGGGTCTCGTCCGTCACTCGGAACAAATAAATCAGGCAAAGTTTGTTCCGAGTGACGGACGAGACCCTAGCATGCAAGCCAAGACTCTATACTGCCGATTTGCACCATTTTTGAAAAGTGGGCGGGGCTTCTTCAAAGTGGGCGGAGCCTCTCACAGTGGGCGGGGCTTCACGGAGCAGTCCAAAAATGCAAAAATTTTGAAAAATATCAAAATTCCGCAAAAAGCAAGTGGGCAGTGGCCAAGGGAGCGCGGCCTAAGTTGCCACTGCGTCAAAGTATAGTTCCACCCATAAATCTTGCAATATCCCGCCCTACACGATGTTTCGAAAAAGCCTTAGATAAAAAATGTGGTAATTACCAGTGCCAATTTGCATGCCAACACCGAGAACTAACTTTCCAGAGCAACTTCAATTTTCTTTATTTTTTGAAAATTTCTCACTTTGACAATGTCCCAAAAGTATAGTTCCACTAAACAAATCGATTCATAAAACAACAAGTGTACAACAAAATGAATGAATTGTTAATTCTATAATCTATTGCAGCCCCATTCCTTTGAATAAGTTGGAAAATGCGGTTGTCTATGCTCGAATAGAGGTTTTAAATAGTTTTCGGTCGACATGCTGCCATGCATCAATTATTGACTTCATTGTGGAATCGTGCATTGTTCGCATAGATCTTGCGTACCATGAAGCCCCACACATTCTCGATTGGGTTTAAGTCAGGGCTATTCGCTGGCCAGGGCAAAAGAGCGATTTGATGACGACTGAACCACGCTCGAGTGTTTCGGCTGACATGAATTGGTGCATTATCTTGCATGAAAACAGGACTTTCTTGCTGATTTCTACACCAAAGGAAGGAGACGTCGTCGCATGACTTTTAGATAGACGGAAGAAATCATTTTTTCCATACGGAGCACAGTTTCAGACGTTCCATTGATGCGATGGCACCCCAGACCATGAGACCACATCCACTGAAGTTCCGCCCGGAAAAATGAAACTTGTCTTTCCTCAGGTCGTGCCAGCGGAATCGGTTTTCGTCGGAGCCGTCGCAGTTGAATTTTTTCTCATCAGAAAACACGACCGCGAGAAAAAAAAACTTAAAAAAAACAACACAGACAAGCAGCAGGGCACCGCAGCCAAAAGCTACCCTCACTCCATCGGTTCGGCAACATCTTCGAGCAAAGCCAATTAAGTTTTCGCGATGGTTTTTGTTAGAACAGTGCCTAACTCATATTCCTCCTGTAGGTGAACTCAGGAGTTTTTCAAAACACGCCGAACAGTCTCCTTCGAGACGTTAAGCCTCAAAGTTGACTTTATTTTCGGGCACGACGTTGTGGAATTTGATGCTTCTCTCAAAGTACGGCGCTTTTCCCGATCAGAGAGCAAAGGAGGACGCCCAGAGCTCTTCTTGATTCCATCGTGCGGGTTCCCTGACAAAATTATTGATAACATGATGACTGCGGCCCAACTCCCTTGCGATTTGACGGTTCGACAGTCCTTGAGCCTTCTTTACGATAATCTGCCCTTTTTCGAAGTCCGACAAAGAATGTCCTCTCGCCATAACCTGGAAAAGGTGAAGAGTAATGACAGTTTTACCCGAAAAAAATGAGACATAGTGGGAAAATATGCGGTGGAACTATACTTTTGGGACATTGTCAAAGTGAGAAATTTTCAAAAAATGAAGAAAATTGAAGTTGCTCTGGAAAGTTAGTTCTCGATGTTGGCATGCAAACTGGCACTGGTAATTACCACATTTTCTATCTAGAGGCTTTTTTGAAAACGTCGTGTAGGGCGGGATATTGTGAGATTTATGGGTGGAACTATACTTTTGGGACGCAGTGTATAACAGAAAAACTTGTCTACGAGCTATTCAATATTACGGTCTTGTCTGAATGAGGTTTGAGGAACAAATTTATTAGTTCAAAAACATATTTTCTCAACCACAAATGTCTCGGACTAGCTCTGCAACCTCAGAAGAAGTTAGCGGTCAAGCAAGAAATTTTAGAACAATATACACATCTACAGTAGTGTTAGCATTCTGTTCAGGGTGGAGGGAACCGCTGTTCGACCATCTTCTCCATTGTCTTGGGGTAACTACTGTGCTGCATTGTCCGAGTTCCTGAACAATAGACCTATACAGAACCGAGGTGGAGAACTGAAGAGCTCGCTCCAAGTGATAGAGTATAAACCTCTTACCTCGACTCGCCCAGGGAACAATTAGTGGAATTGATTCGTATTTGGTTTTTGTCGTAGGTCCCTCCGAAGTTGGCTTTGATCACGTTCGTAACTGTGTAGATCTAGTGGGCCCTGTAGGACAGTGAGGCGGCTGTTACGTTTTGGGCACCCACAGAACAAGAAGGTCGTGTGTGTGTGTGTGTGTGTGTGTGTGTGTGTGTGTGTGTGTGTGTGTGTGTGTGTGTGTGTGTGTGTGTGTGTGTGTGTGTGTGTGTGTGTTTTTATCGATTGATAAGATTACCTGTCACCCGTCATCAATGTCCTCATCGCCAAATCTCTAAGAATTGGTAGCGTGAACCACCTCGAACAGCGACGACGACTGCAATTTCTCTTATCAGCCCCTATCAGTAGTTATCGCTTCCAGTCACCCACGGTTGATGTCCCCATCTCACCCTCTATATCACTTGCTGAAACGCATGCCTCGCCGATGCTGTGACCTGCGCTATGAATACGATAACCTCACCTTTCTAATGCCCCTTATCAAATCTTATCAGCTGATATCACTTCCTGTCACCCACCAATAAAGTTTTTGGCATACCCTATAGCATATCTCGGAATCAAGGAGCTACCTGATGCTGTCACCCGCGTTATGAATAGGTGACCTCCCCTTCTAACGCCTCTTATCGAATCTTATCAACTGATATCACATCCTGTCACCCACCAATGGTGTTCCCGTCACACCCCTCCATCACTTCCTAGAATCAACGTTTCTCTGCCTTATGAATTTCGTGACACACACACACAGTGTGTGTGTGTGTGTGTGTGTGTGTGTGTGTGTGTGTGTGTGTGTGTGTGTGTGTGTGTGTGTGTGGTGTGGAGCGACAGCCCGTCCCACCAATTTTTTTTTCGAAAGATCTGTTTATCAGAAATGTTTTATTGAAGGATGGGGCAAGAAACCGCTTTCCATGAGAATATTCGCAATTATCGATTGCCATTAGAACAATAAACAGTGTGTTAAAAAGAGAAAAATGGATTTCCATGAATAATGGACCATATCAATTACTCCCCGCTGTAAGAGTGGCGGATGGAGTGAGAGCTGGCAACGAACTGCTCAAACCAGCACCAGTCACGAGAGACTCGATCGCGGAGTTCTTCTGGAATTTGAGAACAATTATCGTGGTTTTTTTTCGATTTCATCATGAACATGGAGAAGATACGTGTTGCGGTCAACTCGGTTTGCAAGTAGCGTTACGTGAGCGGCACTCATAACAGGACCTAACTGTTTTGACGACAAATTTCCAATTATGTAGGGTCAGCTAACTTGTTCATCTTGTTATTGCTCAACGCCGCAGCCCGTTTGGGTGCAGGCTTCACGTTACTTATAATGTCACACTGTATATGTACGTACACGTATACAAAACACGAAATCGCCATAGATGTGGAAGAGTGAGGACGAAAACTAACCGCTGCTCGGCATTCGCAGTAGGATCCGGCACTGAGCGCTACTGTAGTCATCCTTCCACTATCATTTCGTACAACTTCTACTGCTCGATGACCAACTCCACACACAGCGTAACCTGCAAGCGGAAGTTTAGATGCCCGTTTCAACTGCCTCACTGTTTCTAAACGTGCGAGGCAGCAGCGCGAAATCCCGGAAGTTCATCCCAAATACGTTTTGATAGTGATTTAAAAAGATCTTACCTCCGAGGGGGAATCGAGCCGCCAGATGCTTTGTTCAAGCATGAAATAAGCTCCGCTAGTAAGCCGGAATCGCAGGTTGAATCGAATGAAATCAGGATTCTGACTGCGAATGAAAGAAAAATGAAAGTGAAGTGTCATCTGGTTGATATTGAGCTAGCTGATTGGGGGGGGGCATTTATACGTTCTACAGGGCATGACCCCATCTAACGGGTACAACCAGAAACTAAAATCCACCACCTTTTTCAGCTGACGGAGACTTATGTGGATCCGGAAAATGAAGCCCGCCCTGGAGCTGGATCGACTCACACTTGCTCGATCCCTCGGACGTGGTTCATGTGGTCTGAAGAGGCTGAAGGAAGTAGAGACACCTATGCCGCTCCATCGAAATTTCCATGGAAGCACGGTATACAAGGCAGCTTGAGTGTGTGGCAACACCCTGCGAAGCTATGAACCTGCAAACAAGGGTCTTACAAAAGGGCCACAGTGAGCAGGGCAAAGTGGGGGGGGGGGGCAAAAAACACGGGATGTACGGCTTGCAATGAAGTCCACAAGAGATGTCGAGAGGACGGCAGCAAACCATCTACCAGGAATAGGCGCAGCACCGAAAATTCGTACGTTTCCCGTCCCATCCGCTTCGCTGGTTTTTCCATGGGTAGGGCACACCGTCTTTGTGAGAACCACAACATGGTCGTATTTGACCGCAAAGTAGGGGTGGAATCGTACGCGCAAAGCTCATTCTGAGAAGGGGAGAGCAGCGATACTCAGATGTTGCGCAGTCATGGAATGATAAAAGATTTATCCATGGTGCTGTGCCGGAGAGACACCTGAAAACGGAGGCGAGCTGCAAGCTCGCAAGTGGGGAACGACAAGAAGTATGTGGTCGCTCACGGGGATGTCACGAAAGTGTAAAATGAGGCATAACATACCAGGCGGATCGCCCGGCTGACGCCGAGCTCTCCTCCTTCTCTTAAGCTCGCCTGGCTTCGCCAGGCACCTTCCCCTTAGGCGATTTAGAATGCGCTAAATGTGCCAAACGGGGCAGTCATTTTTTTATTAAACTCCAGAAAATTGAGTTGAAAAGGCTCAACATCAGTCATTATCTACCAACATCTAGTTACTTATGCTTACTGCGATCGGTACTGCGTAAAGGTAATTTGCCCGATTAGTCCGCATGAGTCCATAACAACCGGAAGAGGCATAACTGTAGGGTCATGAGTGGCACTGAAAAGGAGAACTTCACATTGCTTGTACATGTCAAAGTGTGTGCCGATAGGGCGTCTCAGGCCTAATTGCGTACACTGCTTCTTTTGCTTCAGTTGCAACCGCTAACACCTAACACATCACAACATCACATAGCAGAAAGACTTGCGAATTTTTTTTGATAACTGAATTTCTCGATTTTCCCGTTTCAGGCGCACTATATACCCCCCCCCCCCCGCTCGGCAACATTTCACGCATCTAGTACCAAACACTTCAATGGACGACCTTGATTCCGTACATCGAAGAAAAGAGTTCACATACTGAGCCTCTAATACTTGAAATTAAAGCGGTAAGAGCTGATAAAGATGTGCGCTGATGGTATCTTATCCGTTTTTATCGATTGATAAGATTACCTGTCACCCGTCATCAATGTCCTCATCGCCAAATCTCTAAGAATTGGTAGCGTGAACCACCTCGAACAGCGACGACGACTGCAATTTCTCTTATCAGCCCCTATCAGTAGTTATCGCTTCCAGTCACCCACGGTTGATGTCCCCATCTCACCCTCTATATCACTTGCTGAAACGCATGCCTCGCTGATGCTGTGACCTGCGCTATGAATACGATAACCTCACTTTCTAATGCCCCTTATCGAATCTTATCAGCTGATATCACTTCCTGTCACCCACCAATAAAGTTTTTGGCATACCCTATATCATATCTCGGAATCAAGAGCTAGCTGATGCTGTCACCCGCGTTATGAATATGGTGACCTCCCCTTCTAACGCCTCTTATCGAATCTTATCAACTGATATCACATCCTGTCACCCACCAATGGTGTTCCCGTCACACCCCTCCATCACTTCCTAGAATCAACGTTTCTCTGCCTTATGAATTTCGTGACACACACACACACACACACACACACACACACACACACACACACACACACACACACACACACACACACACACACACACACACACACACACACACTTAGCGGATTATATATAGTAGGATGCCTTCCTGAACCTTAGGAGCACATCCGCTAGCATGGAGAAGCCTTATCTAGGCGTTACACCTTTCCAGCAACTCTGGAGTCGGATAGAGGTAATCCAAGCAGACGCCAAATAAAATACCTACTAGAATTTGACGAAAATATAGTTTTAGATAAGAAAAAGGAACGTTGTGGCGGTAGTTGCGTAGGGCGGGGAGGGGGGGGGGGAGGGGCGGGGGAGGATGGCAGCATGATACTTCTCGTTTTTCCTGTTTGTATTTTGAATTTCTTTGAGTTGGCGTCGTACGATGGACGTACTAACTCACGCCAACTAGAAACCATCATCTCGCCATGAATGGTTCAGCCAGTGCCAGTTCAGTTGCCATAGTTGCGCTCATGTAACAACTTACCACTGAGACAATTGCTATCGGAGGTGTCACAGACGAGTTCGTTGATGTACTGCGGTGAGTAGTTGTCCGGCAAACGCCTCCACATCCAGCAGGACGAGCACAGCGAGACCGTTCCGGTGGTATCGGTCGTCATTCCCTTCGATGTGCACGATAACACAAAACGTTCGCCTGAATGTCACGGAGTTATTTATAAAGCTTGTTAGGACACTCATCGATAGAGGCTTAGCGTTCATCAGTGTAGAGACTCATTTTCATTCGAGAGTATGTTAGATCGTCGCAAACTGGAATCTGGAGTTATCAGCTTGAAATACGATATCGGATTGTTTAAAAAATGAATTGAAGTGAAAAGTTCCTTCAGGTATGCTCTTTTAAAAATATGAGCAGTTCTTTATTTACATACAGCCAGGATACAGCATGGGGATAGGCGAAATGTCGGTGAGAGTACGACCCCCCCCCTCCTGATGGGGTACAGGCCACGACCCCCCCCTATTTTTTCCGCGTGGGGTACGACCCCCCCCCTCCTGATGGGGTACAGGCCACGACCCCCCCCTATTTTTTCGCGTGGGGTACGACCCCCCCCCACCCTTCGACACCTTCTTCGCCAGTCGCCGAGCCATGAGTATATAGTCGGCGAAAAAGTTGTCGAGCGGGGGGGGGGGGGGGGGGGGGGGGGGGGGTATATTATACTATGCAACGTATATCCCACGGCGTACAAAGTGCATATAATGCATATAAAACAAAAATTAATACGACCCCCTCCCCAGAGCAAAAGTACGACCCCCTATGTGTTTCACACAACGATGCTGTACCCTGCATACAGCACGACACTTTGAATGATTTTCTTCTGCTCAAAGGGGCGTAGACAACCCCAAATTGCTGGCCTGTGATGTCCTTCCCGCTCATCCTCGAGCGGCGGAAATGACCCATTCTCTGCAACTTTGGACCTGCCCACCTTAGACATGGGATGGGTAGCACCTTTCAGATAATTTTGAAATGTGGCTTTATTTTTATTTCGCTAAAATTCAACTCCTGAACCCCATGTGGATATGAGCAACATAAAACGAAAAAGGCCAAGAAGAGGTAAGTTGAGTACTGCTGTAGACAGTGTTTTTTGACAACCAGGAAGTTATACGCGCATTTAGCTTACCGATGATAGCTTGCCCCGCGTTGCTTGCCGTTTGTCGCTTGTGCCGATGGAAATGCTTGTCGAAATGTTTCGTTCCTTTTCGCCAATGCTTCCACTCGTCCTCTTCCGAACTGCTGTCAATGTCGACTCGCCCTCCAACTGTTTTTTGATAAGAGAAGGAAAATGAAAGAATTTTGAGCCTCGAACTCACAGTGGTCCTTCTCGTAGACTCCCTCATCTTTCCTTGAAAAACGGTATTTTGTACAAATGGTCGTGTTTTGCACTTGCGGCTCTAGAATCCCATTGGAAGCTTGAGGCATCAGACCTACCTTAATTTACTGCTGATCATCTCTGTTTGACGAGAAAAAAACGAGAGGTTTTTTCTTCTTCGACCTGAATCTTCAGAGGACAAAAACGCAAATGTCATTCATTCCCTGTGATTGAACAGTTCTTTGATTAGATAGTATCATAGGATTCCTGAGTTTCATGGTTTAGTATCTTCTGTGTTTTCTTGTTGAATGAAACTCTTCAAGATATTTATTTCGCAACGTTTCGGGCCTTGAGCCCTTTTTCAGGCCCACAATATATACAATACCAGTCGGATCGCCCGGCTGACGCCGAGCTCTCCTCCTTCTCTATAGCTCGGCTTCGCCGAGCTGGCCTGGCTTCGCCAGGCACCTTTCCCTTGGGCGATTTAGAATGCGCTAAATGTGCCAAACGGTGGCAGTCATTTTTTATTAAACTCCAGAAAATTGAGTTGAAAAAGCTTCAACATCAGTCACTATCTACCAACATTTGGTTACTTATGCTTACTAAAGACTTTCAGCCGTGAGAAGGCTGCACCAATCACTAAAGACCGCAGCTGCGATCGGAAATGGGTAAAATTAGTAATTAGTAATTTGCCCGATTAGTCCGCATGAGCCCATAACAACCGGAAGAGGCATAACTGTAGGTTCATGAGTGGCACTGAAAAGAAGAACTTCACATTGCTTGTACATGTGCGTGCCGACAGGAGGTCCCCACGCCTAATTGTTGGGTACACTGCTTATTTTGCTCCAGTTGCAACCGCTAACACCTAACACATCACAACATCACATAGCAGAAAGACTTGCGAATTCTTTTTTGATAACTGAATTTCTCGATTTTCCCGTTTCAGGCGCACTACATACCCCCCCCATGTGCGCTGATGGTATCTTATCCGTTTTTATCGATTGATAAGATTACCTGTCACCCGTCATCAATGTCCTCATCGCCAAATCTCTAAGAATTGGTAGCGTGAATCACCTCGAACAGCGACGACGACTGCAATTTCTCTTATCAGCCCCTATCAGTAGTTATCGCTTCCAGTCACCCACGGTTGATGTCCCCATCTCACCCTCTATATCACTTGCTGAAACGCATGCCTCGCCGATGCTGTGACCTGCGCTATGAATACGATAACCTCACCTTTCTAATGCCCCTTATCGAATCTTATCAGCTGATATCACTTCCTGTCACCCACCAATAATGTTCTTGGCCCATACCCTATATCATATCTTCGGAATCAAGAGCTAGCTGATGCTGTCACCCGCGTTATGAATATGGTGACCTCCCCTTCTAACGCCTCTTATCGAATCTTATCAGCTGATATCACTTCCTGTCACCCACCAATAAAGTTCTTGGCCCATACCCTATATCATATCTCGGAATCAAGAGCTAGCTGATGCTGTCACCCGCGTTATGAATATGGTGACCTCCCCTTCTAACGCCTCTTATCGAATCTTATCAACTGATATCACATCCTGTCACCCACCAATGGTGTTCCCGTCACACCCCCTCATCACTTCCTGGAATCAACGCTTCTCTGCTACTGGGACAGGTGTTATGAATTTCGTGACACACACACACACACACACACACACACACACACAGACACACTTAGCGGATTATATATAGTAGGATAATATCTACCGATCACACTTAGGCATCACTTCTAGCTAAAGTGAACAAGAAACTATTGGCGATACGAAATATGCGACTAACCGAATAGCAAGGCAAGTGGTTTTGGTCCAGGGAACGGGTTCTTCCCGGGAGCCACGTGAATCACTGCAAGTACTATTGGATGGACGCGGGAGGGGGAAGGGGGAAGGCATATGGCGAGGACTAACTCGGGTTACCCTCTTTACAGAAGGCTGGACGAACATCTGAGGGCTTTCCGGAACCCTAACAGTTATCCGGAGAACCCTTTCTCGCGACACCGCTCCACGGCACGAGAGCACGCCCCAGATAAAGGTCCGCGTCCTTCACAAGAACGTTTGCGACCCGGTGGAAAGGAAGATAAAAGAGGCATTGGAAATACGACGAAGGCGCCCTCCAATCAACAACAGGGAGGAACTGCGAGCAAGTGTGGAGATCATCACTGCACTATAGGATGTGACTGAATGACCATTACGTGACATATGGTGACTTGGAGGATATCAGACGACATCACTCTTACCCTCCCCACCACCGATCTAGCTGCTTCATTTCTGCAAGAGTGGACAGCTAGATAGGTGAGTCCTCGCCATATGCCTTCCCCCTTCCCCCTCCCGCGTCCATCCAATAGTACTTGCAGTGATTCACGTGGCTCCCGGGAAGAACCCGTTCCCTGGACCAAAACCACTTGCTTTGCTATTCGGTTAGTCGCATATTTCGTATCGCCAATAGTTTCTTGTTCAATTTAGCTAGAAGTGATGCCTAAGTGTGATCGGTAGATATTATATTGTATATATTGTAGGCCTGAAGAAGGGCTTAAAGGCACGTTCCGCGATAAACTAAGGCTAGAACCTCATAAACGTGCATGATGATCAAGCAGGCAACAGTAGAGGATATGCTGCTTTTAAAAGTTGAAAAACAGCAAGCAGAACGCACGGCGCTCATGTTTTAGGCCCATTGGCGCCCGATAGGCCCATGCCGGCCTCCGGTGACCGTGTCGTTGTGACATTGCCATTGCGCTCTCTCGCCCGTCATTTTCTGGCCTCTCTCGTCTCTTATCAGTGTATCGCCGCCTTTTGCAATCCACAATTGATCTTGACCACCTTACGCTCGTCCGGTGATCATGATCAATTGCAATAAAGAGGGTCTTATTGCGGGCGCTTTTTCGTGGTTCCTTCTTCAATAAGTCAACAATCACAGGGCAATTCTATTTTTGAACTGTTTT
>MU966818.1:18204-43457 GCA_036418165.1 Cooperia oncophora
TTATCCTTACATTCTATAAACCAGTAACTTTGTGTGTCGGTTTGTATGTATGTATGTATGTATGTATGTTTGTCTGTCCGTCCGCAAAATACTTCACGGGTTCGAGTTCGCTGGAGGCGAAAACGACCGCTAGGCAAACCGGTAACCGACTGGGAGGATGTAGCAATCCAATGTTTTGATTGTGATAACGCCTCCGCTATATAAGACAACCATTCGGTACACTCCGAGCCATTGCACGAGCTGCTGGCGTGGCAGCTGGACGTGTGCTCGTGCGGGGGCAGGGTGGGGTGGGGCCGAGAGGGGGGGGGCACTGGGCGCCCCCCCCCCTCTGCTTCCTTCCCCTGCGCGTGCTCAGCCCGATCTGAGCATGCGCAAGAGAAGGAAGCAGAGGGACGGTCCGACTGGAACACTGGGGCGTTTTTTCAAGGTATGATATAGGTTATGGCACAGGAATATGTGGGTGACAAGAACTGCTAGCCGCTGATAAAATTTATGATTTATTATCGGCAAACTAATTACAATGGTCGAGATAAATAACAGTGTATGAGGAAAAAAAAACTCCGATAAGGTGAAAAAACACTCATGCCCAATTAACTTCATTTGCAACAGTACGCCCTCATCAGCACAGCTGCTTCTCCGATAAGAACTCTACGACCATGAAAGTGACGATTTTCATGCTTTTTTGTCCTGCAGCTTCTTTTTTCATTAAAAGGCGGCCTCGAAGGCGGAGTCTAGAGGCGGAGTCACTGAAGAAGAGGAGCGTCACTGAACCTGTATTGCACTATAGCGCCCCTCCCTTACAGTTTTCGGCGGCAAAACCAGGACAAGGTTGTTCGTCGCAGCCATAGCTCCCTCTACGTCATTTTCTCAAATTGTATACCTGATCGGGGACCGTGCCTTCAAAGCTGGAAACGAGGGAATTTTTGCTCCTCAGTAGCTTTTCCTTACATATTCTTTGGGTCCATTATTTCAAAAATTCGACCCTCGGCGGAAAATCGCGAAGGTATGCTGAGTGCCAATTACCAGCGAGTTCTCACACTTGTCGTGGCCATAATTTCATTGTGACAACTGTGGGTCATCTCGTCGTCTCCTCGACCTGCACTAATTGCCATTATACATTTACGACCCTTTCCACCTTCCAGTGACTCAATGCGACTGTCACCATCGTGCGCTCTGCGGCCATAAGTGACCCTAACTCCTAGTCTCCACGTAGCTCTGGACCACTACCTAAGGAGGTGTTTTATGGTCACAGCTCTGCTCTTCTAGAGAAACTACTGCTCACATCACCAGTGTTGCACTGAATGGTGCCAACTTACCTTCATGAGTTTTTTCTTCATTTCGTTCTGGCATTCGGCACATTCTTTTGTTTGACAAGCTTCTTTTTCCTAGACTGGCAATCAAATGATTAAACAATCGAATTGGGGAATGACCGCAAGTAATTATTGCCGAGCAGCATGAACGAGGACCACGTACTTTTAAAGTGGCAATCTGTCCCGGTTCCTCTTGATCAATTGTTAGATCTGGGAACGATATCATCGCTTCCTGGAGAGTGGCGGCTTGGAATCGCGAGTCGTACGGCAGACATGGCTGTGACGTTCCCGGTGGCGGCGTTACGCATTGGCACTGTAATTTAAGGAAATAAGCAACGAAAACTTCAGTAGGATACTATGTCTATGGCAGCACTAGTAAGAGTATTGGGGCCTGTCCTCTTCGTATAAGCGCTGATCGATTCTCCAAATGCTGGGTTACCCACGCACATTGGCAGGGGGAGCTGAAACGAAGGGAAACCTTTGAATAGCTGTCATTCTCACGGCCTTGGCTTCATTCCACACTTGGATGAATGCTTTTCTAGTAGGTACTCTTAGTACTGAGTAAGTACTATTAGTCGAAAATTCTACCGTCCCTATCACGCGTTTTCGATCCGAAAAAGTGGCAGGTGCTCTGTGCTGACGGTGTACTCTATTCCAGGAAAGCTTCTACACATCAGGTGATCATTGATGTATCTTCAAAGACATACTATGAGTGGTGATTGAAAGAGTTTATGGGTGCTAAGTGGTGAACCGTCAGAAAAAGAAGCGGAACACTTCGTCGAAAAACAGGACCCCCCCCCCTCTTTGCACGCGATTTTTGGGCACTGGATGAGTATGCGAAGAAGCGAGAGACGAGTATTTGTTACTGACCCAGTTCCCTGTTGGTTTTCTTTTTTGTGCGCACCAAGAGTGCATCGAATGAAATGAATAGATACTGGGGGCACGGATAAGGTAGCGAACAAACGATGGGCGTGAGAGTACAGCGTCGCTCAGATCATGGAGGTGTGTATGAGTAGAACCTGGCACTATTCGGCTGGAACAAAGATTTTTTTTAGCTCCCTAATTTTCCGACCACTTCCTTTTACTCACATGCGCTACCTTGCTGACACCTTAGACTCTTGTCAAGGGTGACTAGAGCTCGTGCCGTTGCATAACTTTAAAGGAGTTCACAGTTTCAGGCTTCGGCTATGATCAAGGAATAATCGAAATGCTCTCAGTAAGCCGTCGCCTATCACCAGCAATGCCCCGAGTCACAAATCCTTGGCGTCCGTACCACGCACTTTCGAGTGGCTGAGTGGTACACTCTGTGCGGCTGCGGATTTGTTCATCGCAGGCGCAGAAGAGATTCTGTCAGGTAATCGTTGGTGAAATGAGAAGCACTAATGTGCTGAGCTCGCGCACATCCTGAAAAATAGTGCGCTTGACCTATGAAAATACTTCCGCTCCACTCAGTAATTGGGGTGAATCAGTGAAACAACGCAAATGACGGACATCACTAATTCCAGACTCACACAAAACGTTCACATGACATTCACGTTCTTCCAAGTGATCTCTTATCGTCCCCTTCCCCTTGAACAAACAACAAAACACGAGACTCTTACAGACACCCCGACGGGTTTTGATTTCTCGGCAAACAAAGTGTAGGTTGCCACGAGCAACTGCACTGCAAAACCCTGTGATGTTGTGGCATGATACGGAATTGTTGAATTATAATAGCGCGATTAGCTCAGTAAGCTTTTCCTATGACATTGTCAAACAAGGCCTCCTGACGTCTTATGGAGAGATCTACAGTTGGAGATGGTCTGGCCATCACCCAAGAGCAATGCCCCGTTCTTGATTTGCGAATTTCGTCAAACTTAACGAGGGGATTTGAGGATGAAGTGATGACCCGCTTTTAGCATTTGCAAAAACACTGATGAGAAAAGATACATGGAGGCTCTAATGCTCTAATGTCCGTAGGAGGATCCCCAAATAAGTCCATCCAGTGAGCTTTCACTCAAGACCTTCCATTCACTGCTTCTGTTCACCTGATATCTAAAGCATGATATATGGGGTCGTCCATATATTGACCCCGATCCGCCAGAAAAACAGGATTCTGACCTCAAGAGGATCCTGCTGAAATTGCCTATAATGAGCCTGTCCTTTTCAATGTAGTGAGCTGATCGGCTTCCCAATGATGGGTTGCCCACACTCAGAGAGGTTGGCTCTTCAATGCTCTCTTCTGGACAGGGGTGTGTACATAGTGCACAACAAGTGCCGATAATCAGCAATGCTAACAAATTCTTAACGGGTTAGTCTCATCTCAGCTCACCCCATCTTAGTTCCTACACACACCTTCCAGAACTAAAAAGCGCATAAATAAAACAGCAAGTGCTGAGACGTAACGACTGTTGGCTTTAGGGACCGTACTCGTGTAGAAAATTGGAAAATGCCAGCGACGGTTTTAGAGCAGAGCTAACTCGCTCCCATCGGTCAAAATGAACTGTAGCATGAGAAATGAAATTTGGGAAGGCGTTGGGATCGAGGCGGAAAAAATTCTACATACAAGTACCAGAACCTCCTCACATGAACTTAAAAAAAATTAGAAATCACCTGCGGTTGTGATTCCTGACATTTGGCCCAATCAATAATGACGACCAGTAGAATAAAAGAGCGCATAGTGATTGTTACCTCGGGAGGAGCACGCCCCGCACTGAGGTTTAATTCAAACCGGTAACCGGTTGTTGCGGCACTTTGGTCTTCGGGGGAAAATCCCTCGTTAAGCTGCTCTCTTCCTGGTTAATCGATTACATTGATACTCGCGCCAGATTATAATCGAAATGGTCCTCTTAGGCTCTAATTAGCCTATTCTGAATTGCCCTTCTTCATTAATGACGCCACTCAATGGTTTTGTGTAGGCAGTTAGTTTCTCTGCATTTTTTTTTGCCTATTGGCCCAGGTTCATAGTTCACGACTAGTAATACATGTCATAATTAGCCCTGTGATGATTCAAAGGCGAATGTTTTCCTAGCTCGCACCTATGGCTCAGTAGTGTAACACCCTTTCGGGAAGGATTACAGGTAATCTTTGGCAATGACCTTCCCCCTTGAAGACTTGGAGATACCGTACATCTGTCGAAACTAAATTCCCAGAATTACTTACCAAATTATCATCGGATGAACAACCACCATGTTCACTTCGAATATTTTTGAAATATGTATATGTCAGTTCAGGGAGGACTCCTCATCACCAGCACAACAAATCTCCAATTCTTCAATATTTATGAGATAAATCTGCAAGAAATTTGCAAGTAGTTTGGCAACACGTCACCCTTCTGGAAGCAGCGCTCAGAGGCTCGAGACAATGACCATGCAGTTACATTACAACTAGTAAACAATAAATAAATAACACTGAAAAGATAGACATATCACGAAACTCACAACACCGGGCAGTACCATGGAATGATTCTAACTCGTACTAGTGATTAATTAGTACTTACAAAATCTACAAAGAAATCATTAAGAACGTCAAACACGAGAAATACAATAAATTAGGAATAAACGAGTAATTTCACACACACACATCATGAGCAGAGGGATTTGTCTCGACTAGAATGAAACATCAGTTCATATCGATACAAAAAATATCCACATCACTACCTGATAATCCTCACTGGGAAGGAGGAAAGGAGAATCTAAAGACACACTAGAACTGTACATGGGCATCGACTAGAGAAAACCAGTCAGTAGCACCTAATCTGTGGAATATTTGCAGTCCCGGTGGGCCTTCTGGGGGTGGGCAATACAATGGCTTCTTAAACAGTTCTCTAGAGCTTGTAAGTTTCTCTTCAACTAGTACTAAAAATGATCAAGCGTTTCTGTTTGTGATAAAATTGAGTTGAGTTCAACTAAAAAGTCGAAAGACTCAAAACCCCTAGCACTTCAAGTAAAGCTGGCAACTTCTTACCCATGACTCCCCAAAATTGAGTTTCATTTCAGAGATGGGTAACTGGGTAATTACATCTCCCCCCCCCCCAAAAAAAAAATATAAAAAATAAATAAAATCCCGAATGTCGGCCGGTTGGCAATCTGGATGAGGAAATTGAAAACTGACCGTACTCAATGCAATGCCTGCCATTAATCTCAAGAAATGAACTATGTGAAGCGTTATAACTTATTAATAATGCTTAAAATAGCCTCTAGATATGCGCATATGATGAAAGGCGGTGTTACAGAAGTCCTGACAACTCCATTGCTTCCAATCCTTTCACTGCATCGGCATCACCCTATGATAACATCAAGGACACTATTCTGGAATGACGGATGAGTGGAGCTAGGGAACGACGTTTTGCTCCCCCTCCTTCCAGCCTTCTTGAACGCCATTGAAAACGCCGAGAGGATCGGCTAATGACACCGCTTCTTAGCTCCACCAACCCATCAAACCCGATAGGTGTCCTTAATCCTCTTATTAGCAGCGGACTCCTCCTCCCACCATCGCAGCTTCCCAGGCCTAATGATAGGCTTGCAAGAATATGTTCACCAGCGGCGTACGCTAGAGTTTCGCAAGGGACGTAGGCGAAAGTCGCGTTTTCGTCCCACAGAATTTACATTGACACGCTAACCACTACGTGCTTCAGGAAGGTCTAACCCGTTACTCTTTGGTTGATAGCTCAAGCCCCTCTATCTTAGCTCCAGTTTCGACCGGCTCAAAAGAGAAAAACTCAGGTGCAACAAGAAAGAATCACAGTTCATCGATCAGAGCTCCAGAGGAAGAACAGGAAGTGCTACAGAGTGAAACGCTGTTCGCGACCTTCAGGCATCATGAGGGTCAACGACTTCGGGTTTATCCATACCAGTCTTGGTCGATAAGCGTTTACAGTACCATTCGGAGTAAATGCTGACAGGGAAGGAGCCGGTTGACTCTTCACCAATTTCATTTGATTCTGGCCCATTCCCTGGAATTTTGAATATATTTTCGAATATTTTAGCACTTATAAATTGCAAAATATGTGGAGTTATGCATTCACCAGAAATGATTGACTAGTTTGCCAAAAATTGATTTTTGCGTCCTGTTCACCATAGGTGGCGAGATACTTGCCGTCTTCCGAGAACGCAACCGCTGACACCGGGCCTTGATGTGCTTGCAAGTTCTGAAACGAAAGAGCGCCTTCTTTCTCTCTTCTTGCCATCAAACTTTTGCAATGTTTTTTTAATCTTGTTTATGACTGGAATGTTAACAACATGATCCCCATGTTATGGCGCACACAGAAAGTAAAGAGAAAGAGAGGCAGGTGCTACAATTTATGAAACGTTTTGTTTCTTGACTGCATAAGCCTTACATGTGCCTTCGCAGCACGAAGTTCGTGGACCACACATGAACCGTTCTTGCCACCAAATGCTATTCGACGGGTCGACGGACAGTAGGCAACCATGTAGAACCTAAGAGGTGAGCACTTGACTTCATTACCAAACAGAAAATGAAGAACTCTTATTTGAGTCCCTATGACGAACCTTGTTATTGGCGGAAAGATTTCAGAGAGAGCCTTTGCTTGAGTAAGGAAGTGTCAAGGCAGTGGACGAGCACATCACCAACTGGCAGCATCATTTCCACCACTTCAGCATAGCGTTTTTCAGATAATTCTTCAATTAATCGCAGCACCTTCAAATAGTCACAATGTTATCGCAACGAATTGTCCAAACAGAAGTAAAACACTGACTTCTGAACGAGATTTCAATAACGGGCTGACCACTGTGTGTTGAATGGTTTGATGTTGAGCTGCTGAGTTATAGCGGGCTACCTAAACCCACCAATTAGTGCACAAAATAGAAATCATCCCCAATAAACAAAGCTTGAAGAGTATTCCTCAAGTACATACCTCCATACTCAACGCAGACAGTAAAGCTGTCGGACGTGCAGTGGCGATGAGGGTGAGAGCATGTCGAGCTGTACGACAAGCATCCGCAATCGGCGACAAAGGAGCGCCAACGATGGGAGGGCTGAAAATCACCAATTCTTATGAAAAAATGGCAAAATGACTATGCTGTGGCGATATTCTGTCACGAGGAGGCTGCCGGGACAGCAAAATAGGGGCGACCAAGTTGAGCGATTTTTTGGATGTGATTTACACAGCTGGGCGTTCATAGTAAGAGGAAGAACTGTAAGGAAAATTTAATTAACTGATCCCAACTTAGGTAATACCACTTTGGCTGCCGCACACCACAGCGCGCATCTTATGGCGAACACTATGGATTTGATTAGTGACAACACATCTGTACCTTCCTGAACGAGCAACTTCCCTTTTGAGGTACTACTTCCTACGCCGCGCGTGCCTTCTTTCGTATGTATGGGCACTGAAACATTACCTGGCTTATCTCATATCTCCTCACCTGCTCAACGTTCCTTAACCAGCAGCATCATATCTGCGACTTTCATTTCGATTATCGCCTGTGAAAGGGTGGTAAGAAGCGCTGGTCAAATGCACAGAGAAGAGAGAAAAGCCAATAAGCTGAGCAATATGAAACAAACGAGGACCGTATCACAGAAGGAAACGCGCTGGCATCAACCGGCGTACAGGCTGGTATAAAATGTACCTATGGCGACTGATGGTTAAGAGTGTGGCCCTCTAGGCACTAAAACTCAGCTGTAGGCCACATACACTCAGAAATGCCCAATACCTGCTAGTAGGCTACCATAGTGATGAGTATGGAGCTGTACGGACATTCAGGAAAAGATCACCATTCCTAGAAAATATCGAGAGCGCTTTTGGAAAATTTTTTAAATCTTTCAGAAATGCATGTAAAACCAACGGGAATGTCCTCCTCTGCTCCTCATGCAAATAAAAAAATAGGTCTTAATGGTCTCGATTAGCGGAAACCCAGTACAGCTGGATAATCTGAACTGGAGACTTACTCCGGTCCCGAGTGAAAATAGTAATGGAGCCATTTTTGTTCACGGTATCGTATGAACAGTCCTACTATATATAATCCGCTAAGTTTGTCTGTTGGTGTGTGTGTGTGCGTGTGTATGTGAATGTTTGTTTGTCTGTCTGTATGTGTGTTTGACCGGAAATTCATAACTTCCTTCAAAACAGCGATAAAGCGCTCAAACTGATAAGTGATGTAGGAGGTCGGGCAGGAACACTATTGGTAGGGGGCAGGCCGTGATAACAGCTGATAAGATACCATAAGGGGCCCTAGAAGGGAAGGGTCACCAACTCTATAGCGCGGGTCACAGCAACGACGGAACGTTAGTTCCAAAAAATTAGATGGGGGCACGATAGGAAAATTATTGGTGGGTGGCAGGATAGATGGGGGCACGATAGGAAAATTATTGGTGGGTGTCAGGACGTGATAATAGCTGATAAGGTACCACAGGACCTTTTTTGAAGAGGTGCCCCCGAAGTTCATAGCGCGAGTTGTAGCAACACCCGGGAATTGCTTCCAGCAAGTTATTCAGAAGTGGTTAAAGGCAGTTGGCACGATAAATCGCTATACAGGTGTAGAATTTGTACAACTGGCTTAACAGAATTCCGTGACCTCGGACAGGCGCTGCGTGAAGCCTTTTCCAAGGAGGGTACCTCTATAACGCCCTATTGAGCAACAACTTTACGTCCCAAACGCCTTCCTTGCCCGCCCGCCCACAAACGGACGACCGTTCCTGACGCTCGTATTCATTCATTTGCTGAGCAAATTATGAAGCAAAGGGATTGGTATGAAGCGGCGTGATGCTGCATGCATATATGGGTACACATATGCAGCCGTATCTTCGGTAGCGGTGATTGGCAAGATGCGTACGGGAAACTCGTCCGAAATCGATTTACAAGTCACTGAGAACGGAGGCTTTTTCTTCGCCGGATTTTGACCGTTTCACTCCGTTCTTTCGCCATTTCCCCACTATATAGCTCCCTACTAGCATTTTAGGCGAAGTAGGAAACCATCGTGCCAACTGCCTTTAAGGCACATTGGTGAGGGGAGATAAGTTGTGATATACAGGGGGGGGGGGCAAATTTCGACCGAGTCACATATCAGCAAAGTTTTCGCAGCCCAGAGGACGTGGATACGAGTACCAGGGCGGAAGATACCCAAGATGTTCCTCGATAAGCAGGAGCTGGCTCTCGCCCATCACCTTCATGTACACCAAAATATGAAGTCATCTCCAGTCGCAGCCTGACTGGAGAAGACCTTTGGAATTCATGTCACCTCCAAACAGCTGCGAAACTTCTAGTATGGAGTCACCCATGGATAGCTACCTGGAGACCAGTACTCTCGATCTGGAAGACCTCCATCATCGAGCAGCTCCGTCAACGTCGCTACGGTCTAGGACATCATCTTCACCTCAGTCGCCAAGGCGCCAGTTGATGGTGGGGACCGGACGTACCTGGAATGGAGAGACCGATATTTTCTTCGTGGGCCCCGGACAAGGTGAGCGCTGGCGGTTACATCGAGCAACTCGAGAAGAATATCCTCTCCACATGTCGTCGCCCGTACCTTCTTGGAAACTTTGTACTGCTACAGGATTGGGTGACACCACATGGAATCAAAGGGCGTTGGGAAAACTCTTGCCTACTTGGAATGGAAGGGCGTTGAGTACCTGAAGAAGGTGGAATATCTAAGCAGGTCACCTGACCTAAACCCCCTCAATTACCCGGTTCGGGCGGAGCTCAACAGGGTGGTCTACAGTGGCGGAGAAATCAACTATCTCGCTGAACTCAGGTACCCACTCACGGTCGCGTGGCAGAATCTCTCGATGGCGCTCCTCCAGAAGGCTGTGGCGGAGTATCATGATAGTATTTGATATGCTCTTTAATATGGTGGTAGAAATGTCCGATAAGAATTTAATAAAGTGTAACTTATAGCGCCTCGAAAGTCAAGGAAGAAAAAGATCTTTCTTGGCTCCCTGTAGTGCGAAAAAGGGTTAAGGACCAGTATCCGTTCGCATCCTTCTTCTCCTCGTGACCAACAAACAACGGGCAGAGGCTTAGTTAGTCAAATCATTATCCTCTAGCGGTGTGGTCGGAACTGATTCGACCGCTGAACTCTCGAGTTTCCACAAACAGTAAAAGCCTCGGAATCTGCGCAAAGAAAATTAGGATGTGAAGAAATTTCATGATGTCAATGTTATTACCATCGAAACTCTTTCAACCGCTGTGCTGTCCTATTTCCAAACGAATGGTGAGCGTTTTTTCAAGTAATGTGATAAGCACCTAGACATAGCAAACGTCCATTAAGCAGGAGAAGTATAATGAAATGGGCCGCATATCAAAGCAGGGGAATTGGACCAGTTGTTAGGGGGCCAGTACAGAAATCCTGTCAGTGATCACTACCATTACCATAGGTCCAACCATGCGCGCAGTAGTGCGCGTCAGCCAAGCTGGGATAAAAACGGATCCTATGATCGTATCTCTACTTTCAGAGAGCAATCTAAGTGAAATTACTTATGAACACTTACGGTGGTTGTTTATCAGTGTTTGCAGCTAGATCGAGCAATCCTAGCACGACTTTGCCAATTTCCAGATGTGGTTCCCAGTGAACGAATCCTCGTCCAAGAAGGTCAATCGCAGCACGACGTAAAGGTGAGTGCACCGGTAACAAAGGTGATGGTGCAGCTACTAACAGTTCAAGTAACGATAAAGCTGTAGCTCGCATCAGCTCCACTCTGAAATTGTTGCCGAGAGTGATATAGACTTGTTTGTGTAAACACTGAGCACAAACCTCAGATGTGTAAGATACTATACTACAAATATTTGAAGAATGATGCCAAAGTCAACCTATAAATCAACGGGATAGAGTAAATCACCTACCGAAACTCATCACCGAATTCCGCACCTACAACGCCAAGCAGAATTATTGCGGTTGCTTGGTTGCGACGAACTTGTTGCACACCAGATTCCCCATCCTCTCCGATTGATGGCTCTAAAAACTATATTGTTTGAGTGTAAACCGCTTGGCGCTTATCCTCCTTATTTGTGACCAGTTTGAATGGCGCACACTACTGCGCTCCGGTTGAGCACATTCAGTTGGAGTGGCATACGGTAGGATAAGTAGACATCGCCTAGCACATATCCCGAGGCCTGCCTGCGGCATGACCTCACTTAATTGCTGCGCTGACTGCTGACCTCTCACTGGCTGCTCAACGAAACGAGATAAATCGAATTGCGTATCTTTTAGTAGGATTTGATATGTGAACATCACTAATTCCCCAATCCATGAACATGAGAATGAGGAGAATGTTCGTATCGAAGAAAACAATTTTTATTATATTACTATGTATATTACATATTATTACACGAGCAGACATACTTAGCGAATTATATATACACTGGTCTGCAAAACTTAGGGACGAGATGGATAAAGTAACATAAAAACACTAATGACTGGGTGGAAGTAAATGAAAGTGTGGGAGCATGTTGCCACTCGCCTAAGGGATATGCACAGGAAGCTAGACTTTTCTCGGTGAAAGAAGAGCTTGAATAAAGTGCCAAATATGGCCGACCGCGCAAATCGAGGCAGTCTATGGGTAGGGGGGGGGGGAAACAATTTTTTTTTCTTCAACAAAGAGTGGCTGCGAAGAACTGTGGTAGTATCCTTCGATACATCATGTCCCGAAGAGAGCATCTGGATGACTTCATTCGAGGAAGGATCATAGGGAAATCCCGACAGAATGTGAACATGACGAAGTGTATGCCGCCAGGAGATTCGGTAATCGCTCCACAGCGGTTTCACGTGCATGAGACGTTCGCGAACCCTTTGGTACTGTGCTGCCCCGGAACGAGGGTGCCGAACCAATGGACAACTACCACCAAGGACACCGCTACATTTGTGGCAGCAGGCAAGAAGAGATCTCGTCAGTCGGCTTCGGCTATTGCAAACGACGTTTAACAGGACTCTAGGGCAAGCCATCTCACGCACTACAGTGGCAAGACGAACCTGCTGATGGTCGGTCTGCTCCTGCCCAATAGCTGACTTACGCGTTGTGTTTCCTTTGACCCCGCGCATCGGCGAGACCGTTTACGGTGGTGCCAGGAGCATGGCGAATGGACCGATGAGGAATGGAGCCGTGTGCTCTTTTCGGATGAGAGCAGGTTCAGCTGACGCAGCTGATTCTGGAACAGCACCTCATATGGCGCAGAGTGTGATACAGCACCTCCCCCGGAAACATTGTCGAACGTGATCGTACTGGTGGTCGAGGTGTTATGGTATGGGGAGGCATCATGTTGCATGGCCGTACTGACCTCCAGATTTTTGAGCATGGAACCCTCACCAGTCAGCGTTACTGCGACGAGGTTCTCCTACATCATGTCCGTCTTTTCAGAGCTGCAATCGGCCCTGACTTCATTTTCATGGATGACAATGCGCGACCGCATCGAACAGCACAGGTGGAGGAGCTTCTAGAACGAGAGGATATCCGGCGAATGGAGTGGCCCGCCCGTTCCCCCGACCTAAATCCCATCGAGCACGTGTGGGATGCACTGGGTAGACGCATTGCAGCACGACCAAATGCACCAATGACGATCCAGCAATTGTCAAATGCACTGATTGAGGAGTGGAATGCCCTGCCCCAGGAACTCATTACCAACCTCGTGGAGAGTATGGGATCGCGGTGCAGAGCATGTATTGCTGTCCGTGGTGATCACACACCCTATTAGGATCCGTGTAACTTCTTTTGTAGTACCAGGATAAATCGTGAAGACTTATGTGTAATCGACATGGTTGAATAAAAATGTCATAACAATTCGTCTTATTCCGAGTTTCTGTCAGTTGCTTTCTGTACAATATCGTTAAGGTTCTCTCTTGATATGATATGAATTTCATCGAGCTATGTTGTCTGGCAGAGGCACAGTGATCGAAAGTTGCTTTCGTCCCTAAGTTTTGCACACCAGTGTAGTAGGATTATTAGTATTTGTTTGTTATTTTATTTTAAAGTTCGTTTATTGAAGGTCACCTGAAAATATTTTTATATAGCTGGATGAGAGCAGCATTAACACACCGTCAGTGTTTGTCGTTACACGAGCATGCTTCTAGGTTACTACTACAACGCGTTCTGTCATTACTTTTCCATGCACTCACTCCTAACAGGTTATACTCCACCCGATTCTCAACATGTTTCTGCCTCTCTACCGCCGTCCCAGCCACTCTATAATGATAGCTTCAATATGGCTCCTCGCCGATGCATCATCTTCACGCCAGCGCCGTCTGAGCCTTCTCACCTGCATACACATTACCCCATTTCATAGCACTCCACCAGAAATGCTTATAGATTTTCAGCCTACTGGCGATGTCTACTACGGGACCATGCATGCAATCACAACACCCATTCCTCCTCGGGAAATCACAAATTCCTCCACAGCTCCTCCACCTCTGTTTCCCATTTCTTCCCAGGAAGTCTCACGCCTCAGTCTCACGTCTCAATATAAGAGATGCAAAACCGCTTCGCTGCTTTGAAGAATGTTATCGAAACGGGCCCACTGAGGATCAGGTAGAAGACTTTTGCAGAACGATGGCTAGATACGTAACTAGTAAAACCATATAATTTTTGGAATGTTAGTAGTGCATTTTATTTATTTTGCTGTAAATCTGGTGCCAGTATGAAGAAGTTTCCTTCCTCTAACACTCAACCTTGTGAATGTCGTCAGTATCTCGTTTCGTTGAGAGCCAGTGAGAGGTCAGCAGTCAGTGCAGCAATTAAGTGGAGCCTCGGAATTAGTCTAGGAATTAGTCGAATTAGCCTCGGAATATGCGCTAGGTGGTAGCTACAGTATCTTACCGTGTGCCACTCCAACTAAAGTCCGCCACCCCTGCGCAGCTGGTGTCATAAAGCAGCGGATCGATTTACTTTAGTGAATTACGTTTGATACCAATTTCTATTCATTTCAAATCGTAAAAAATTTAATATAAAGAATAAGAGAGAGAGAGAGTGGGAGCTGTCGAAAATTGCAACAGAACGAATGTTGGCCGCGCACATGTCGCATGCATCACGCGGGGGGCTCCTACTACAGAACTTACCCCCGACAGCTTACTTACTGTACCATTGTCCTCGACGACTTCTAGCAGTCCTACAATTCTTAGGCATTATGCCTCTCCTAAAATATCATTTTTGCCCAGAACACAATAGGGAGCGTAACTCACATCTTTTTTGATTGGAGATATTTCAGATTTTCCCCGTTTCACGCGCATAATAAGCCCCACCCCCCCCCCTCCTCCTTTCATTGTAATCAAACATATTTTGAACTTTGTTTGTTGGGAGCATGATAGAGCGCTTGAATAGCAATCACCCGAATATAAAGAATTATACAAGTACACATGAGAAAATGCCATTACACACATACCAGGTACAGGAGCAAGAGGAGGAGGCGAATTTTTCCGTCTGGGCGGAATTGGCGGTGCTGACGGTGGTAGAGTTGGCACGGACGATTGCAGACGTGCACCTAAAACTTTTCTTTTGAATTTAAGTAAACCATCTCGAGATCATTCCAGAACTACTGGGTAACCTTCACAGCATTCCTTTTCGACTGTAAATAGAGGATAGGTCAAGAGCAATGTGTGGAAACTGTGGATCATTGAAGAAGTAAAGTAACAAGAAAACTGCTCGAATAATATAAACAGGGGAGAATGGGCAGAATTAGAGGAAAGGGGATCAGCCTTGAATACGAAAGTAACAATGAGATCACTAGCAGAGAAGTAGGCACTAATGCTATCCTACTATATATAATCCGCTAAGTGTGTCTGTGTGTGTGTGTGTGTGTGTGTGTGCGTCTGTCTGTCTGTCACGAAATTCATAGCGAGCGTCGCAGAAAAGATAGGATGACAGTTCCAAGAAGTGATATACATGGCAGGACGGGAACACTTTTGGTGGGTGTCAGGAGGTGATAACACTTGATAAGATACGATAAGGGGCCGTAGAAGGGGAGGGTGACTGAATTCGTAGCGCAAGTTGCAGCAGGTGTGGGACCGTGATTTCAAGGAGTGATATACATGGCAGGACGGGAACTTTTGATGGGTGACAGGAGGTGATGACACTTGATAAGATTCGATAAGGGGCCTTAGAAGGGGAGGGTGACCGAAATCGTAGCGCAATTTGCAGCAGCTGCAGGACCGTGATTTCAAGAAGTGATATACATGGCAGGACGGGAACACTTTGGTGCGTGACAGGAGGTGATAACACTTGATAAGATTCGATAAGGGGCCTTAGAAGGGGGGGGTGACCAACATCTAGCGCAAGTTGCAGCAGCTGCGGGACCGTGATTTCAAGGAGTGATATACATGGCAGGACGGGAACACTTTTGTGGGTGACAGGAGGTGATAACACTTGATAAGATTCGATAAGGGGCCTTAAAAGGGGAGGGTGACCGAATTCGTGGCAAGTTGCAGCAACGGCGGGACCATGATTTCAAGTACTGATATGCCGTAGGGTGGGGCTGGCAGAAGCTGATAACAGTTGATAAGATCCGATAAGGGGCCTCGGAAGAGGAGGGTCATCAAATTCGTGGCGCAGGTTACAGCAAAGTGGAACTCAGATCCGTGTTTTGATATAGGGTGTGGGACGGGAACATTATTGGGGCGACAGAAAGTGATAACAGTTGATAAGATACGGTAAGCGGCCTCGGAAGGGGAGGGTCATCAGATTCGTAACGCAGGTTACAGCAACAGTGGGACCTCTGATCCGAGAGGCGATACAGGGTGATATGATAGTGATACGGGACGGGAGTGTTATTGGGTACGGAAGTGATAGGAGCTAAAATTGACAAGGTAGCATGGGAAAATCCGCTTCACCGCTCACAACAACAATGCGATCGATATGACTCAAGTATAACGATCTCAGTGATTCCAACAGAACTCATTCCTCACTGCTTATTAGTAACGACATCGTGTACGACCGCTAAGCCAGCTCTATTCCAAATGCATGTGGTTTGTTTACAGAGATGTTATGAACAGCAGCAACTGACTTTATCACTCTTACCACAATTATCTTCCATCAGCAACTTCAGTGAGGGCCATTTAAAGGGTTCCACTGCTGAATGCGGTAGTGCATTCCAAAGCAAGACGCTTTAGGAAGACAGATTGCATAAATTATAGGCTGCTTCAGTGGCTGTCCAAACAGGCTGCACTATTTCCGTGTAAGTTATGAACGTACCAGGAGCTAAAGCTGCTTTCCTCCTTCTGGGATGCGGGGTGGGGGCGCTGCTGCTGCTTCTGCGCCTTGACGGAACAAGCGCTGCTTTTCAGTTCTTGGCTGATGCAGAAGATTCCTTTGAACAGTGTGGTTGGTCAACGATTAACTTAGCACGCGGCAAATCCGCATGGCCCGGCGAAGCCGGGCCATGTCACAGAAGGAGGAGCGCCCGGCGACAGCCGGGCGATCCGACTGGTGGAGAAAGAAAATACCAACAAAAGGGAAATACTAACAAATTTACAGCGAAAGCTAGCAATGGGAAAAGAAGCCCAGTAGAGGCGTACGAAAATGCACAGGTGGGTGTATGGATCTAATTTAGCCAGGTTATGAAGAGAGTAATACTTAGCCACAAGCAAAGGACTACTCTGTTTAGATTTCCTTCAGATAACTTCATTTTTGTCTAGGCAGCAAACGAAAATCTTAGCATGAAGAACTTTTCAGCTAATTATTTATAACGATATAGAAAAAAAAAGCGCACAAAGTAAGGTCTCAAAAATGAACTGACAGATTAGTAGGTTTTTACTGACCGAAAATTGATAAGGCTGGATCCAACAAGGGCGGCAGGAATGGTGTCCATGACTCAACGAGGCGTCGACGTCCTGCGGAGTCTAATCGAGACAACTCTCGAATCAACAGAGCTTGAGCTGCTTCGCGAATCTCAACGCAGCTGTCTTGCCACCTAAAACTCGCTCAAATAAAATCCCATCTTAACCAACAATCAAATTCGTTTTCCATTTCGGATAGTATGATGTGGTGCTGCCATTTCATAACCCATTTCCTTCCAGCAGTTTTCACGGATTGTGAAGGAGGTGGACGTCGAGCGAGTGTCAAACGTGTCTCTCGCTAACAAAACTTACAAAAAGTGGAGAAAGTGGGTGTTAAAGGACCTGAGATGCATGAGTTTGAAAAGGGAAGCTGCTCAAATCCGTTCTACGAACTGCATATATGTTTAAATCTGCTATTACAGGGTGACCAAAAAGTTCTGGCAATTTCGTCTTTGTGCGTTTTTGAATGGCCATTATGGTCTGTTTTCTCTCCGATGGGTTATTTGTATTCCGCAAGCCATTTCGAACTACCGTACGAGTCATCTATCCAATCACTTTCGATTTCTCCTCGCACTGTCTCGAAAAAATCAAAAAGTTGCAGTTGTTGAAACCCATCTTCTGGTCGGTGCTTGTTGCTTGAAGAATGTGCTCGCCACCGACGAGAAAAATTTTCGATCACAACTACCGGAATTGTTGTCTGCTCCTCAGAAAAGGTCAACAGAAGGCAACGGCTGTGAAATCCGTCGGACGCAGACTCTTTCCAGCCTCAGTCACGGTCTGAGGCGGGATCTGTGCCACCGGAAAGACCTCTTCTTCATCGAGCGCATCGTAAAGATTAATGCTGTCTACTCCCAACAACGCGTTCTCCGCGATGTACTGAAGCCATGGGTGTCGTAGCACTTCGGCCCGGATGGACATGTGCTTCAGCAAGACTGGGAGCCAGCACATCCTGCCAAACCCACGAACTGCCGCTTGTGAAGAGCTGTTTCCCGATTTTGGGGCAAGGACGTTTGGCCTCCCAACTAGCATGGTCCGAACCCCATGGATTATTCCATCTGGGTCGAAAAATCTCAGGAATTCGATGCGCAACGGTTTACCACCTGAAAGTGGCGTTGCTGCGTGTTTAGGACCAAACTACAGCAGAAGAATGCGCGACCATTGTCGGACACTTTGGAAAACGACTACGTAAATGTGTTGAGGCTGAAGGAGGCATTTTTGAACACTTGTTGGAACTTTGTTGTATACGGTCATTGGTACTGATTAGATGAAGACTCCCAGACGTTTAGTTGGCTGATTTCCTTTTTCGAACGGTATTTTTTATGCTACCGAAGTATTCCGAAAAATTGCCAGAACTTTTTGGTCACCCTGTATTATTATTAAATCGAACCTTCTGGCCAAAAGTTCTATCCGTGGAGCAGCGTAAGTGCTTCGTGGACGTACGTGATCAGGTAAAAGAACACAGTGCAGGGCAGCAAGAAGACTCCATCCTAAATGGGATATGATTTGACCCACAATAATAGTACCTGGTACTATATATAAGAGTCACAACTGCATTTATTCACAGATGACATGCACGGGTCATACAGCCAACAGGCTCGCCCTTGCATGTGCTCCTTCCCAAAAGCAGCATTTACTTGAGAGAACTGATTATAACTAACCTTGCTTGAGTTGTTGTCTTTCACTAACCACATTTTCTGCGGTAAGTTTTCGTGATGGTTGCGTTTGCGATGCAAGTGAGCTCCTTCGCGTATTTCTAAAAGAAATAGGCTACTATCCAACATTGAAAAATCATAAAAACCCAAGAATAAAGCTGAAATAATCGTGTTGGAAGAAATGACAGAAGCTTTTCTAGTTTCTTCTAGGCGAGAAATGCTTTATACTAATGTCCGCAAGGATATAATACGCCCGAAATTCGAATGTATAGTAACAAATTGCACGTACTCGACCTGGGCGGCTGCGTTCTTCATCCCCATGAGTGTATTTGCCGTGGAGATTATGGCGAGCAAATGAGTTGTAGTTAAAGAATGACTTGTCTGAAAAACAAAAACAACAAAATAAATATTGTGTAAATATTGAACGGATGCAATTCACCTGCCAACGCATATCAGTAGAGAAACGGTCAAAGGATTGCTGCGTTCGTTGAGGAAGTACGACGGAAAGTTGACCTAAGAAGTAAGTGGTTTGTCAGTACGAGACCTCTAAATGGTAAATGGACAACCAACCTTGCCGTGAAACATTTCCAAAGTAGAGCTGGCTTTTGGGCTTATTGAGACCGAGTTTTTTGACGCAAACAGTATCGAGATCATTGTCGAGATTCCAAGCATGCAACAAGGACAGCAATAACCGAGCGATGTCCAGGTACAGGTTTGATTCGAACTGCCACGCAAGACGACTACAACCGATATGATTATGGTTGAATAATTTGCTTAGTATAGATGATGTGATGAAATGACTCTTTGGTAATTGTTACTGCTTATTGTGTTGTTTGCTATTTTCGGGAATAATTTTCTCAAAACTCTTCAGTAGAATGAATAGGAATGATTTTCTGTTTTTCTCGAGTATTTTAAATTTTTCATTTGAAATGGCACCTCGAACTACTGAACCAAATGTTACTGACTCCATAACCGGCTAGTATCGGACTTGACCGAGGTAATGTTAAAAGCCCGACGTTCTCATGGGGGGAAGGGGGTCAGGATGATTCGGGGTCGTAGGAAAATGGGACGATTGACCTCGTTAATGACTTGTCGCACCTACGATTCGAGGCATAATTAACGAGGTGCGAAGGGACCTCATTACGAGGTGCGAAGCGACCTCATTAAGCCGAATCAGGTCACCAAGGCACGCACGGGCTACCAAGATCGGAACAAATTGAGTGAAAACTCTCAACAGATTAAAAAAACGTGAGGATCTTCCAAAGGGAAGAAGGCTTACGAAAAAGTAATACGATAAGGTAGCGCTACCTGTCAAACTAATTGGAATGGTATAATGCCTAACTTTCAACTAAGCATCGATAAAAAATTATAAGCTCAATCATTCCAAATTTCATGACGAAAAGCTTCAAGAAGTCACGTGGAAACCCATACTGTTTACGAAGTGCATCCTTGGATATCGCTGAACCTCATTGCCTGCCTTCGGCGGGTTAGTTCAGGTAATGACCCTCTGGCCTCTTCTATATTATCCCGATAATGACTTCTTTATCACTTTGAAAGCCCTCTGGCCAAACACAACACCTCAACGAGAGATACTTAAGCTAACAGGTAGAAAGCAAACACGTGAGTTGTTGTTTGAGCAAGTTCCTTGTGTTGTCATGTATTCAAGTACTAATCCACCATTATTATATTCTGCCGATTCCTGCTCTTATGTGGATGCAGCCGTTCCGTTTTCAGGGTTTCCTCAGACGTCGTCTCCCACACCTTTGTATGTAACACCGCCCCAATTTTGTTCTTGTTTTTGTTTGAATAGTTGTAATAGTAATAATAACAATAATAATAAACTAATAAATAGCTGAAATATATAGCAACCTTTTTACCCACTTAAATTTTCGATGAATTCATGCCATGAATTTGGATAGCTTAATAACTTCTCCTCTTACCGAGGCCAACCGCAGTTAGCGCGACGTGCCTCGGCTTAATGAGGTCGCTTCGCACCTTGTTAATTAGGGCTCAAATCGTACACTCCTCATCATTACGGACTGTCGGGGCGTATCAGCCAGAAGGAGTGCGCACACTGTTTGAAGCCGTTCTCAGCCTTTTCGTTGAAACGCGTATGCGACAAAAAGTGGTAGAAAACGAGTAATACGAAGGATATAATGCTGTTATGTCATTTGCTCGCTTCAACAACTGGTGCAGAAAGACTTTGGAACCGCGGAAAACGCAGCCGCACTGACCCGCCCCGACAGTCCGTAATGATGAGGAGTATAGGTGCGACAAGTCATTAACGAGGGGTCAATCGTCCCATTTTCCATCTACCCGATGATTCGAGACAATAAGGACCTCGAATTAAGGCTTCGAGGATCCCGTCGCGGACTGTTAGAAGAAAACCACCACTTCAGTTAGTCGCTGTGGGCTGTGAAGTGACGATGCCCCCTCTCCCAGTTCCGCTACGAAAGAAACTGATTTCTTACCTGCTCGCGTCTGTCAACAAAATGACGCGTTTCAAAGCATACGGTAGAAGAAACTGCTAGGGAAAAAATCGTTAAACTAATATGGGAGGCTCTCCCTCTCCCCACATGAAGAATAGAGAATGGTTCAATTATCTGTTTTCTGGTCCGTTTCCATGCTGTATGCTATGCAATTATCTACTCTGGTTTTGGATTAAAAAACTTGCTGTTTTGGAAAATGCGGCGAAAAAATATGATGCACACAGATGCGTTCAATACATAATAATCAAAGACTGATAAACTCTGAGAACACAATTTCCTCCCAGTGCTGCTCTAGTAGAAGGAAAGATTTTGAAACCACATTGTTTCGAATGTAAGTACCGGGGTAACTCGGCGTTTTGCGTTTCGGTTGATTCATCCTTGATAATAACCTGAGAAACTCGTCGTTCATTATAAATTGCCTCCTCCGTGGAGTCGAGATGGACTATGCCTCCTATTAAACTGCCAATCTGAAAATTAAAAAAATTTTAAATTCAAGAGTAGTACAATATTTCGCTTACATCAATCTGCACCAGGTGGGTGCATTCATCGCAGCCAGGCAGCGGTGTGATGGACATGGGAGGCCCGAGTTGCATCGCAGCCGTTTCACGGGAAAACGTTGATGGCGAATCAGCATTTTGCGCGCTACTTGGATCTGGTGTGCTTGAGCGTCCTCTCATCTAAAACCCAAATTTTTAGGATCTCAAATAAATAGAAAGGCTGTGAACTTGCCATATCTATTCCTCTGTACCGTAAAGTTCTCATCAGTACAATAGCCTGAGAAGCCGCCACATGATCAACGCCTTCCTCTTTTCCAATCTGTTCGTCGCAAGCGGACAAAAGTTCCTCAGCTGCTACGCCTGCTACAGCACGATCCAGGCATGCTGAAATGGTTTTGTGTACACATCTGATAGCAGTTTCGGTAATCAGTTCCAGTTTAGGTGACAAATAAAGACAAGTTTTGCGCTACATTTTCGAGCTTACAATCTCGTTCGCTACGGATGATGGGGTGTGTCAGTGCGGCTGCGTCTGGCAGGCCATCAGCCCGTTCTCCACCAGTTGTTGAACAGGGTAAGTGACAACAACTAGTGAGGAACGACAAACAGGACTGACATGATACAGTCTTGTCGCTCGACGGGTGGCTTCTGCTGCGGAGAGAAAGACGTCCACTATTCCCACGCAAAGCACAACCATCCGAAAAAAAATAAAATAAAGAAGCTGTTTTGTTATGATAACTGCTGTTTAACGCCGCAGTACGCGTTCCGAATGTTATCACAAGAATGCTGAGTTGTGGGCAAAAGTCGTGCCCCAGGCGGGAGTCGAACCCGCACCTCACGCTTTCCGGGCGAGTGCGCTATCCGTTACGCCACCAGGGCCGCTTTTACCCTCTCAGCTTAACGGCTTTTATGCCGTAGCCTATCAGCACTCACACGTTTAACTTGGTGAGCCGGTCAGCCGTAATCGATGGGATATCGGCATGAAACCGCGAGGCCGAAGGCTTTAGATGTTTTTGAAGCTGTTTTGTTATGATAACTGCTGTTTAACGCCGCAGTACGCGTTCCGAATGTTATCACAAGAATGCTGAGTTGTGGGCAAAAGTCGTGCCCCAGGCGGGAGTCGAACCCGCACCTCACGCTTTCCGGGCGAGTGCGCTATCCGTTACGCCACCAGGGCCGCATATCCCATCGATTACGGCTGACCGGCTCACCAAGTTAAACGTGTGAGTGCTGATAGGCTACGGCATAAAAGCCGTCAAGCTGAGAGGGTAGCAGTGAGAAGCAAGAATGACTACGACGTAAGGAAGAGTATCTTGGTATGGTGCTGTCCCGGAGCCTCATTGTAATCTGAACATGAAACACGTGAAAGAGGCGCCAAAAAATTTATTGCAAAAAACTCAAAAGACTCAAAAGAATCCAAAAGTTCTTGCAAAAATTTTTGTTTCTAATACTTCCTTCGAATATTTCGGTGCCTAGCACCTTCCTCAGCGATCTGAAATACTATAGTTAGTCGTCTGCAACCCGAATCCCGGATCTTGTCTTCAGTGGTGCCCGAACTGGACTCTGACCTGGTCTTCTGCCTCCAATATAGCCTCCGCCGCTCCTTGCAAAAGTGCGACTTCTAGTGTTGACTGCGACCCTACCCGTCATCCTCCCTTAAATAGGACCTTATCACTGACCGCTAATGATAATGGTTGAGCGGTCAGTGATATCATATGCAGAGACGCTCACCAGTCATCCTCACTATTTAAGGGAGGATGACGGGTAGGGTCGCAGTCAACACTAGAAGTCGCACTTTTGCAAGGAGCGGCGGAGGCTATATTGGAGGCAGAAGACCAGGTCAGAGTCCAGTTCGGGCACCACTGAAGACAAGATCCGGGATTCGGGTTGCAGACGACTAACTATAGTATTTCAGATCGCTGAGGAAGGTGCTAGGCACCGAAATATTCGAAGGAAGTATTAGAAACAAAAATTTTTGCAAGAACTTTTGGATTCTTTTGAGTCTTTTGAGTTTTTTGCAATAAATTTTTTGGCGCCTCTTTCACGTGTTTCATGGTAAGGAAGAGTACAAAATTTAACACAATTGATTACAAGTAGTTAGCATGAACTCATAACGTACATGACTAAATAATACGTCTCAAACAGATTCGTGCGTATTGTCCTTTACAAACCCTAAACAAACATCTGCTTGCATGGATAAAAAGCACCTGAAATCAGAATTTACACCTTTCCACCACCTCTGCGTAGGAGCGTAATGCACGGCGCACACTCGGACCAAATCGATCGATGATAACCAAATTATGCTTTGACTCAGTTGACGGGAATATGTGTTTTGAAGGCATATTGAAGTTTGCGAAAGAGTTCCTCACAATGGCACAGAAAGAGTCGAACTTCTGAATGCCTCAGAATGTCGCCCAAAGTTCCTCACTATGGCACAGAAAGAGTCGAGCTTTTGAGTGGCTCAGAATGTCGCCCAAGGGTGACCCATCTGAAATATCTTCTGAACTAGAGGATCTTCAGGAAACTGTCGAGCTCGTTGGAAAGAGGAAATGTTGGACAGCTGACTGCGTTTTCAGTTTTGCAAAACATTGCATTTCAAAGGAGTTATTCTCGTCTTAAGCATGAGCTAGCGATTTACCACTATGCGTCCATAACCCATCCGAAATATTTCACGAATAGGGGAAGATTCAGACTGCGAGTAGGTAGGAAAACGCAGCAATAGAGACATTGCTTCAAAGTGCCTCCTTTTCTCAAAAGCCCCCACCTCTAAAATGGCTATAAGCCCCAGACAAAGCCTCGCGATCTCCACCCGACCAATATGACAACGCGACCGCAAGCGCTTGCGAGTTGTTCGTATCTAATCATTCTCGTCTCAGCAAATAATTAGAGCCGGAAGGAGGCGGGTCGTACTGACACCGATGCTGTACTCTGATTCCCTTGCCACGTACAGAACAAAGCTTTTGACGAACGGGGAAAACTGTTGGGGGAGAATCGCTTGAGAACCCTTTCAAAATCTTGTCTCAGAATGTCGGGACTCCTAAACAAGCTTCATCCACAAGATAGCCCATCGCCCCATATATATAATTCGCTTCGTCTGTTTGTTTGTTGTTTGTAAGTTTGTTTGTCTGTCCGGAAATTCGGTTCGACCTGAAGAACGACTTGGAGAGGTCGGGTCAAGGTGGGGATGGGTAGGGCATGGGACAAGAAATAAAAAGCACACTTGACCTATGGGAAGCCCCGCCCACCGTACAGTATGGGAAGCCGAAAGTTTGGGGTACCGCAGAAAAATGTTCATAATTCGCTTCCGGAGCAGCTTAAAGATGGGGGGGGAGGGCAGGGAAAGGAACAAGGAGTTGCCAGACTGACTGTCAGACATATCCAAAATGGGCGGGGCGTAGTCAAGGTGGGCGGTGATTCTCGCAAAATTCAGTAACTCAGCTCGCGACGCAAAAAACTCAGTGTAGAATGTAAATATCTGGCTAATATAGGGCACGCTCGAAGTGTTGAGACCCGCTCACAGTGGGCGGGGCACTCGCCGAAAGTTTGGGGTACCGCAGAAAAATGTTCATAATTCGCTTCCGGAGCAGCTTAAAGATGGGGGGGGGGGGGGGGGGGG
>MU966818.1:43557-89704 GCA_036418165.1 Cooperia oncophora
CGTCGATCTTCACTCCCATGTCTTCCCATACCAGCTGACGCATGACGTTCTCGAGAGGAGCACTGAAGAGCTTGGACGAGATGGTGTCGCCCTGTCGGACCCCTCTCTTGACATCAATGATGATCTCCTTGTAGAATGGTGAATATCTAACCTGAAGACACAGTTGTAGAATCCTGATCTACATCAGGATTCTTCGAGAGCTCTACAGCAACTTCACGACCAAGATTTCACCATTCTACAAGGAGATCATCATTGATGTCAAGAGAGGGGTCCGACAGGGCGACACCATCTCGTCCAAGCTCTTCAGTGCCTCTCTCGAGAACGTCATGCGTCAACTGGAATGGGAAGACATGGGAGTGAAGATCGACGGATCGACGGTCGGCAACTACACCATCTCCGCTTTGCTGACGACATCGTTTTGATAACGCCAAACATCGAGCCAGCGGAACGTATGCTGGCTGAATTCGACTGCGCGTGTGGAAGAATCGTCTACGGCTGAACCTAACGAAGACGATGTTCATGAGAAACGGATTGGTATCTGATGCCCCATTCACGCTCGACGGATCGACCATCTCTGAATGCTCTAGCTATGTGTACCCAGGTCGTGAAATCAATATGATGAATGACCTAGCTCCAGAGCTGAGCAGGAGGAAGCGAGCGGCTTGGGGAGCCTTCAAGAACATCGAGGGAGTAGCGAAGAAGACGAAGAACACCATGCCCACCCCTTCGATTCCGCGGTCTTCCTGCCTTGACGTACACCACAGAGACTTGGACTCTACGAAAGCAGGATGAGCATGCGGTCGGTGTTATTCAACGCGCCATCGAAAGGGCGATGCTCGGAGTTTCCCGCTACCCGCAAGTGAGAGAGGGAATCCGGAGCTCTGCACTCCGCCAACGATCGAAGATCAGAGACGCCGCCGCATTTGCCAAGGCTTCGAAGATCAGGTGGGCTGGACACGTCATGCGTTTCGAGGACGACCGCTGGACCAGAGCTGCCACCGACTGGATTCCACGGGATGTCAAGCGAACGCCTGGAAGACCGCCTACGCGATGGTCAGACTTCTTCGTGAAAGTTCTGAACGAATGGTATGAATTCATCGTGTCCCTCGAGTTGAAAGAGTTCATTGGGCGACTCTTGCACGTTGCAGGGACGAATGGAGACGTTACTAGCGCCCGCTCGAGGAACTCGATGATCAACGGGAGCACAGGTGATAGGTGATACAGGTGATTTTGAGGTCTAATTAGTGACCACCTCATAAACTATGCACGCTCGAAGTTACAAGCAGAAAGGAGCCCATTAAGGTTGTTAAATCCGCCCATACTTGTCAAGTTCTTTTCACTGAGTTTTTGACCTACCCAGAAACGCATAGCAAAAATGAAACCCATTTTGACCCTTGTATGGACCCCTACAACAAACAATAAACCATTTCAACGCGTCATGACTTGAAACACCTCCCTTGTAAGGTCAGCAGACGGTCGCCGGTGAGGACTGTGGGCGGAGCCAGACAAAAAGGTCTGTAAAACGGTTCCAGAGCACTCCGAAGAGCGGAATAAAGTGAATTCAGGTCAGCGAGGGGTCGCCGATAGAGAAATGTGGAGTATACATATTGTGGGCGGGGCCAGCACAAGGTGGGCGGAGCCAGACGAAAATTCTCCAAAACTGTCCCAGAGCACTTCAAAGATCGGAAAAAGGTCAGCAGAGGGTCGCCGATTGAGAAATGTGGAGTATACATATTGTGGGCGGGGCCAGCCCGCGGTGGGCGTAGTCAGACAAAAGATCTGCAAAACGGTCCCAGAGCACTCCGAAGACCGGAAAAAAAGTGGATTAAGGTCAGCAGAGGGTCGTCGGTGAAGATTGTGGGGCACAAAAATTGTGGGCGGGGTCAGACATAATCTGTAAATAGCTTCAAAGCACTCGAGACACCGGAAAAAAGTGGAGCACAGAAGAAAAGGCGGATATCAGTTGAGTCTAGAAATATGTGAAAGAAAATATGCGCGGCAAAGCCGCGCCCGCCCGGCGCTGCCGGGCCGTATCAGAAGGAGGCGCGCCGGCGTTAGCCAGCGAGCCGTCTGGTAAATAACATTACACTGACGACTGTAATAGATCATGCATCTGCTAATTACTAATTGTAAGAGAAAGAAACAAAAAGAACCGAAAGGAACTTTAAAGTTCTTTCCAGCAAGCCGGCTCTTTCGAATCATGTTGAATTGAGTGAAGTGAAAAACTATCTACCTCCTTCTGCTAAATCCCTTGTCACATAACCCTGTAGAATTCTCCCTGCTATTGACCCACAACATCACGCGAATTGTTACATAGAATGTAGAATTCTACAGGGTTATGTAACAATCGGGATTTATAGCAGAAGGAAGTAGATAGTTTTTCAGACAACTGCCACTTCTCTGGTGGATAAGAGGAGATTGGTTCAGAATTGAACGGTCATGAGCCACTGTGTTGTGCTTGCCTTCCATACTGGAAGCTGGCCATTGAATATGCGGTGCATCTGAGGAAGAAGTTCTAAGTAAGGCCTCAACCTCAGAAGTTCTCACATTAAGGCTATGACGTTTATTCGTTCCCGCACAGCTTACCGCAAATGAATTATGTGCGCGAGGAACTGAGAATTTGCAAGTCTTCCTTGCCTAGAGGTATACGGCTCACTACTGTGGACGAACGCAGTAACGAACCACCTAAGCAAGTTCACCAGTGGATCAAGCCTGTGCACCAAGCTTTGCTTCACACGAGAAGTCTTTACGGTACAATGGCAATACCCCTTTGAAGAACACTGCCTACTCTGGGATCATACAGCGGCTCTAACAGCAGAGATACACAACAGCCAAAGTTGACCAAGTTCCAGAAGAATCCGATGAAATAGGGAAATACATATTTTCCCAGTATGACAACCACATGCACCGACCACATGTCGCAAACATTTATCGTGGAGTCTAGACTGGGGAGTACAACCCCCCCCCCCACCCACACCGTACTCGCCAGCCTCACTCCATCGGATTACCACCTCTTTCACTCACTGAAAAATGCTTCGAATACGGGCATCATGGAAATCCACTGGCACACTTTTTTGATCAAAGTCAGCTTCCTTCCAAAAGCAACTACTACCGATAAATGACAAAATGTATGCGTGCAATGGTAAGTTTTAACAGACTGTAAAGTCATTCATATTTGGAATACAATAGCAATTGCGGAAGGACTCAACCTCAACCTATGAACAATCTAACATCAGCCTGTTATTGGATTTCAATGGTAACAAACACCTCAGCACACACCTGCCTCCATCAGCCACACGAAAACGCTTCCATCTTCGAGCCGCACCAACATGTAATCGTCAAGTGGTCGCCATTTTACAAAACTGACTGGATAGGAATGTCGTGAGGCGAACAAAAGACACTTCATGTCACAGATATTCAGCAGGCTCACACTATTATCCGCGGCAACCGCACATATACACTTGCTAACTTCCTTCTGCAAGAAATGAGTTATACTTGAAGCAAATATTCATACTATGGCAGTAAAATTCAGCTACTGATTATAGAAGTTGTTTTTAACGCACGCTCGAATTCGCTGGAGGAACGAGGAAACGGAGAATGGGGCCTCCGTGAACGCTAAAACGATGGAGCCGTTCAGCAGTACTGATGTTCCACACAATAACAGCAAAATCGTCGGCGCCGGATATAAGCATATTTGAATCGAATCGCGGATGATGTTCATGAGGATAGAAGAGGGTGCTGAAAGCAATTCGAATGAACTATTCCAATGTGAGTAATGTTTTTGAACGAATTCTGAGCAGGTCGCGCAATTGACCTAAGCCGAGACATAGTGGATCGTTCACCTTAAGTGGTACTTATTCCCCCCCCTCCCCCACGAATCCTAACCGCAGCCTCAACATGGCGTGGAGGAGAACGGTTTGGACTGTTCCAAACCGTACCAGGAGGGTGCCACGTCGGAGCCTGGCGAGCTACGCGTGGTTTAAATTCCTTCTCGCCGAAAACAGTGATAATTATGAGCCTCATTGCCGGCTGGGGCCGCTCCGGCGAGGCTGCAAGAATCACAGGGCCAACGGAGATTCAAGTCGCCTAGGACTAGGATGACGATCTGTACTTTCAACGCGCGGACGCTTGAATCTGAAGCTCACATCGAAGATCTGATGTTGCAAGCCAGGAAGATCACGACGTCATCGGACTGACCGAGACGAGGAGGCATCGCCCGCTACACGCCGTGCACGAGACTGGAGAAGAACTGTTCCTCGGAACATGCGACAGCAGAGGCGTTGGCGGTGTGGGCGTCCTCGTCAACACGCACTTGGCCATGAACATCGATTCGTACGAAAATCTGACGACCCGAATCGGACGTTTGCGATTGAGAAGATGTGGTTCAACTCCAGCTTTGACAATCTTCGTCGCCTACGCACCAGCATCAAGCTACGACAAGGATGAGCTCGAACGTTCTATATGGAATTGGAGAATTTCTACGAGGAAGATCATACCTTCTTCAAGGTCATCGTCGATGATTTCGACGCTAGGATCGGACCAAGAAGAACGGCTGAAGAACTTCACATCGGAACTCATGGAATGGAGTGGAATGAGCAGGGTGAAAGGCTGTCCGAGTTTATCATGTCGACCCGTACCATTGATGGTAACTCGCAGTTCCAGAACCCCTACTCTCTACGCTGGACATGGAATACCGTCTGGAGCAGGATGGATATGTCGTTCCTGCAGTTCTCCCTTCCGATGTCCGACACGTCATCTCGTCGGCGAAGAATCGTACGGCACCCGGTCCCGACAGGATCAGACCCGAACATCTCGGAATGCATGCTACCCACCTCGTGCAAAACCGGCAGGACTGTGTTCCTGTACAAACGGACCGGAGACCTGCTAAGACAATTGCAAACATCGTTCAATCTGCCTGCTGTGCGTAGTCTACAAACTCTTCACACGAATCATCCTAAACAGGATTGGCAGAACACTAGACGAAGGACAGCCATGCGAGCAAGTAGGGTTCCGAAGAGGATTCAGCAGGGTCTAACACATCCACACGGTAACGAAGCTCATCGACGTATCGCGAGAGTACAAGATGCCGTTATGTCTCACTTTCGCCGACTTGAAGAAAGCCTCCGACACCGCTGAGACAGAAGCGGTTATCGAAGCCCTGGGCAACCAGGGTATTCCTACTCAGTACATCAGGATTTTCCGTGAGCTCTACAGCAACCTCACGACCAGGATCTCACCTCATTCTACAAGGAGATCACCATCGACGTGAAGAGAGGGGTTCCCCAGGGCGACACCATCTCACCCAAGCTCTTCAACACCTCTCTCGAGAACGTCATGCGTCAACTAGAATAGGAAGACATGTGAGCGAAGATCGACGGTCGGCAACTACACCATCTCCGTTTCGCTAAGGACATCGTTTTGATAAAACCAAACATCGAGCAAGCGGAACGAATGCTGGCTGATTTCGACTGCGCGAGTAGAAAACTCGGTCTGAGGCTGGATCTGAAGACGATGTTCATGAGAAACGGATTGGTCTCTGATGTCCCATTCACGCTCAACGGAACGACCATCTCTGAATGCTCTAGCTATGTGTACCTAGGTCGTGAAATCAATATGATGAACGACTTAGCACCAGAACTGAGCGGGAGGAAAGTGCGGCTTGAGGAGCCTTCAAGAACGTCGAGGGAGTAGCGAACAAGACGAAGAGCACCAAGCTCCGTGACCACCTCTTCAATTCCGCGGTCCTTCCTGCCTTGAATTATACCTCAGAGACTTGGACTCTACGAAAGCAGGATGAGCATGCGGTTGGCGTTATTCAACGCGCCATCGAAAGGGCGATGCTCGGAGTTTCTCGCTACACGAAAGTGACAGAGGGAATCCGGAGCGCATTCCACCGACGATCGAAGATCAGAGACGTCGCCGTGTTTGCCAAGGTTTCGAAGATCAGGTGGGCGGGCACGTCATGCGCTTTGAGGACGACCGCTGGACCAGAGCGATCACCGACTGGATTCCACAGGATGTCAAGTGAACGCTGAACGACCGCCTATGCGATGGTCAGACTTCTTCGTGAAAGCTCTGAACTAATGGTATGACGTTCATCGTGTCCCTCGAGCAGACAGAGTCCACTGGGCAACTCTTGCACGTTGCAGGGGCGAATGGAGACGTTACTGGCGTCCGCTGGAAAACTCAATGATCAGCGGGAGCACAGGTATACAGGTGATCCTACAACAACATAAATCAATAGAGGCAGAGGTAAAGATGACTAAGATGAGTTTGAACTGGGGACTACATAAAACCGCAGATTTCCTCATTTTCTTGAGAAAAGGTGCTGATGATCTCCAAAAACACATGGGCGCATTCAAATGTTGAGTTGATAAAGAAGCGCTACATTAAAACTGTGTTTCCAACAAAATGTTCATTGTCCTTGCAACTTTGACTGCAACAGAGCGCCCGATGGAAGAAAGCCCCACGAGCGTTTGCTCGTGGCTTCTGATATATACGTTATGATATTGGGTTGGGCCATAAGTAATGGCGTTTTTATCTCACTCGTAATTTTGCGCTCAAGGAAAAAAGTTTTGCTGTTGCTATCTTTGTACCATTTTGCAGAAAATTCCTTGCCCCATAATATGGTACGCTTAGTTTTTTGAAGATTTTTCCCCACCAGTAAGTGCTCAAACTGGAGTGTCAGGCCGACGAAATTTAGCATTCGACGGCCTTCCCCTTTTACACCTAATTAAAAAGCGTAAACCGCACAGGCCTACATGTCAAGTGAATGGCCGCAAATCTATGTCTCTTAGGAATACTTAGAACCGTTCGAGGATTTTGAACATTTTGGTTGACTTCACAGACAAGCATTTAACTTAATGCCCTATCAAGTCCAGCAGACAGCTTATTGGATCAGCTTGTTCGAAGAGATGTATGCTAAAGAATGGAGAACTGTAAGAGGTCATAGAATGCTTCCACATCATTATTGAGCACCGCCCTCAAACGATGGGAGAGGTTCAAAATTTGGTGGATGGGTTCTGCGGGCAGTCCATCCACAAGAGGGCACTCTATGCAAACACATTCACAAGGTCCGAATTCCCATCTGTTTATCACCTGAACCCACTTCGAGCCATCGCAAGTACCATCTTTCCTTGGTCACATATATCACGAGCATTGAGCTACTTCTGTGATTTCAGAGCCTAGATTGAGTGCAAGAAGTGGTTGTCAAAAACTCACTTTCGCGCCGACCCGACACCCATTTTAATAGAATAAAACTCTACAAAAATCAAGAAGCAGTAGGAAGGCAACCATATCATCTTGTAGAGCGGGAAATTGTCTATCAGATGATAAAAGAACAAATTGGGAGCAATTCTCTTTTCATGTAGAATTACTCCCAAAGTGTTCTGCGTAAAAAAATGTAGATGTAAGAAAAAAGTACATAAATATGTAAGAAGAAAAAAAACGCCATTACTCATGGGCCAACCTAATATTTGCATATACCGCGGCGACACGTGCGCTTCCCAGACCCGCGATTATGATCGAATTCCAGGAGTTTACCGCGAACCGATGAACAGCAGAAACGATCGAGATGATCCTTACCGAATTCGTCTAGACTAGTAGCTAATCAACAGTGAGTATGAACGCGGCCTAAGATTGATGTCATTTGAGCAGCGTTCATAGTTTCTTGACAATACAAATTTGGCGATTTAAGAGATTCGGTGATTCGAGGCGCCAATCGATACCCACCCACTCTTTTGGCGCGCCATCGCCTGAAACGCTGAGGCTCCCAAGTACTCAATCTCTCAAAACCCGGATCGATACCTATATTTTCCTTGTCGCGCAGTCCTGGGATCACCCAATTTCCAGTCGTCAAGTTAGCAATTAGTTACATTGTCGCAGAGACGCGCGCGAAAAGTTGTTATACCCAGCAGCAGGTTCTTACCCTTCTCGCATGAATGAACCTCCCAGCGAGCTTTCAAACATCTCTCCTCGAATATCAATAGTTTACATGGATAAAACAGAGAAAAACATGCAAAATAAAGCGAGTAAAAACATTTGCGCCATTCGAGGCGAAGCTGAGCCCAACTGAGCTTGGGTGCGCCTTATGCCCCAGAAAATAGAGTAAATAAGACAGACATTGGTTTCAAAGGCATTGCGATGAGAAGTTATGGTAACATCTAACCTTACTGCACTATAATGCCCTTCCAGACGACGAAAAGCCGGTTTATCCAAGGCTACGTTAAGCAGTTGCCTAGCCAAAGTCTCGGAAGCATAGGTCATGATAATCAGGCCGTCCGATATTCCCATTAATAGTTTGCCTTGACCGCTCACGAATAACGAGCATGTGATGGTCCCGAAATTCTGAACATAATTACTTGGTTTAACTGACATAAGACAAATGAAAATGAGGATTGCAGCTGACCGAAACTCCCATGGTTGGTTCTTCTTCCTTTTTGAGACCTACCCATACTGACGATAAAGACTCTTCGAAGCTGCCTCTGTATCCTAAGAGCAACATGTTTTCTTTGGAAGCTTTTGAAAAACAATAGTAATCGCAGAACCATACTCAGAGGAAATTGTGGTGCAGAAGAGAACTTTTTGTAAACCTCCTCATCAAACCGTGGGATCCTCCATATTTGAAGCTGTCCTGTTTGTGTGGCCCGTGCAGCTTGGAACACAGACGGGTCGCTCCGCTGTGAGGCAAAAGTGAAGTTCACATCACCCAACCACTGCAAAAATGACTACACCACCTTGGAAACAGAGTATCTCCTACATATTACTTAAAATAACGTAGAGAAAAAAGTCACCGAGCGAACGTTTGGTTTTGAGTCTTCCCATACAGCGAACTCGAACGGATCCGATATCCCCAAATAGTTTTTTGGACTTGCACCGAAGCGCTGGCGAGCCTGAGCACCCTCCAGCTTCCTGTACGAAATCTTCGGAATAAACAAATGAGAAGAAATGTTCTGACAATAGAACGGATAAATCACTCTAGTGGAAGCTGGTACACCCTGAGCGTATGGTCCTCAAATGTCACGGCTAACTTGTCAACGTCCAAAATCTTCCCATTTATGGCCCTGTTCGGGCAACTGTAAACCATAAGGATGGACAAGTCGTCGAGATCTACCAGCTGAACATTACCGATTACAAATTAGCTACATAATACGATTACCACAACATACCTGCCAGTTTGTTGAACAGACAACAAGAAGAAGCCGTTCGTTGACGTTATTGAATGAAATCGATTTAACATCTCTCAATTCTAGCCGTTTCGATTCATCTTCATATAAAGGTGTGGCGAGATCCTGTGAGGACCTTATTTGAAAAAAAAAACACAAGCTCTATGTGAGGTCTTCTCCGATGTGCCTTACAGCGATTCTTGCAACAAATGTTCAAAATTCCTGAATATGTACGCGATAAAATCTACGGCACTATTAACAGTTTGATGCCTCAATTATCAGAAATCGGTTTAGTTTTTTACGTCTATTCTCAGAAAGCAAATCTGGCTAAAAGTTTGATTATGGGGTTAGTTTCACCTCCTGAACGTGAGCGTCACTCGGCACGAAACTACCTAACGCCTGCGCCTCAAGGATGGCACCACACAACTTTGTCTCAACTCCAGCGGGCACAGCATTGAGCGCAAGCGATTTTGCGCGAAGCCCTAGGAATGCTTTCCTTTACTAAAGCTCCCCCTTAGCAGAGATCAGTAGGAAAGGATCACTGTTCCTGGGAAAGGGTGCGGACGAACGGATGTAGGCCGCGCCTCAGGTGTTCCCTCACCCTTACTCAGACACTTGGTTGGCCTTAATTTATAAGCGTGTTATGGAGGTAAAATTAACTATGGAAGTTTTGAGCGAATTTCCGATTTGGGCTGTCTTGGATTCGACACCAGTGGTGTGGCCACCAAGCAGTCTTGCCAAACCTATGCGATCAGGATTCAGGAAGGTGGTCGAAAGACCCTTTGGACCGATCTTCAGACGACTTATGGTTCTGATCCACACTTCGAAAAGTGGGGCAGTAGAGAGTAAACAAAGCCCATTCCACAAAAATAATTATAAGTAAATAAATATCCGCTGGATGAATGGATGACTACCTTTTTTTCCAGCTCCACTAAGGACCACACCTTTATCATTCCTGCCATTGAAATAGCGATGCATTGCTCTGACTTGTTCGTTCTTTGCACAACATCATAACAACAAATCCAATCAGGTTCCACCCTTCAATTCCATTTCATTCATCAGAAGGTCGCACAAATCACATCATAGTGCAATCACCTTGAACTCAGCTGAAACACAACTGTGAGGTCTTGTGGATCCACCACAGCAATGTCGCTGTAATCGCCAATGCAGAATAAACGGGTCGATCTGGTGTGACGAGAAGACTTGTAAGTCTAAAGTGGAAAGGGCAGAAAGCAAACCAGGTTAGTAAGGATATGTCAACCTGGAAAATTCAAAATCGCACCACTAACATAAGGCTGCATATATCGGTGAACGAATACGGATGATGCCGAATCAACGCAACGACCGTCTTGAACATCCCACAAGCAAAGATGACCATCAGAAGACGCGGTGATGAATCGTCTGAAATTTGTGCATAGACATTAGATGAAGTACTGGTAATAGTAGGAGTGATATATTCATCAAATGGGAAAAGATGTGGGTTCGAGACCATCAAATGCGTCCGTTCACGACGGTATTGATATTGGTAAAGAGCGTACGTTGACGATGGCAGATTATTGGTGGGTGAAATGGCAGTTATGGGAGCATCGTGTCCAATCATAAGCTGGTACGGTGTTAATGCTTCTTCGTCACACTTCCACGTGATGACATGACCATTTAAAGCACCTTCAAAAGGGATAATCATTGAATGGAGAATTTCTTCCTCAGAAACCACTTCTTTTGAACTATAGATTTTCACCTGTGACTATTGTGGTTCTATCACTCAAATATCGAACCGCCGTTATTCTGTCATCCGGGGGTTTTTGTCCCCAAATAACAATCGGTACCACCAGTCCATTTGTGGTCGCCGGAGGAGGCTCGCCTGAAGCCATCCTGCAAAAGTTCTCAATAACGTTCTCTATAACAAGTCACGATGAAAATGTGTGCTCGACTGATTACAGAGCATACAGAGAGGCTGATCAAAAAGAACAAGGTACAAGTATCCCACATGGCAGCAGGAAAATACTTCGAAAGAAATTTCGCAGTCACAAAAATATGTGTTTGAGCAAGTTATTCATGCGTGACAGCGTGTTTAGCATCATCTGGAATGCATTAGTCGTTGTGTAATTATTGCTAAATCTTCTGGACTGGTTATCGGTAATTCCGAGTAGGGTAATACTATGGATAGGGGCCCTTTATGAAGAGTTCCAAGGGGCCGCAGCAGTGCAAGAGAAGCATCGCAAGCAACCACCTTTTCCAAGATGACGATCGATCTCAGGCCGCATTGATACCCTGCGAAAGTGAAGAACAGCGAGCTGCGAAATTAGTAGCATGAACAGTTAGGAGCATGGACAGTAGAAATGTGCGAAAATAGATCGATATGTATTCAATTCTGTCGCACACCCGTCAATTCTCCAAATTCCACGACCGATTATCCTTTCAGATTGATACGTATTTAATCCTTTTCGCAGCCTCCTCTATTCTCCCCAGTTCCGTAATTCGCCAATTGTTCACTTTCGCGACATATAAATGTGACCTCACATTTTAAAATAGACTCTTTACAATCTGAAAAGAACTGGGCAGACGGACGACAGATCCACCAACTAGCCTTGGGACTTCTCCAAAAGAATGTCATCAGTCATTTAGCATGTATTCTGTCGCGGTTAGTTCGTCGCTACCTAATCATAATTTGATTTTTGTCATGTTTAAGCTCACTCCTCTTGCCCTTTTCGCTCTTATGCACCATCAGAACACTTCCAACGCTACGCGTGAATATCAGTGCAGAAACTGATGGTGAAATGACGCTCGCGAAATGGAGCGGAAAGAATCGAATGAATCGTTTACCAAAAGTCGGGAAAGGGGAAAAAGAGGAAGAATCCTACTAGAAGCTCCCTTCACCCTGAGATTTATTTCTTGCAGTTCGTTCTTTCATAATCCTTGCAGTTGAAAATGCGCGCTTTCCGAGAGGGATATGTAGGCAGGAAAAAAGTCAACGAAGTTATGCTAAAATAGAACAACCAGCTAATTTCCCGAAAATCGTGGCACAAGTACGTCACAAGAGCGTAGTTAGCAGATTTTCGGGAGTAAGGGGCACTATACTAAGATTTTCTACTTCTGATATAATACAAGTAAACATACCAGTTACAAGAAGACACCCGGAGTTCAATAACCTGCAGGCCAGGCACATTAAATTTGGGCGGATGGCTGAGCGCAGGAGGCGCACGATTGTGGAACAAAAGGCAAGCAATGCTCTCGTCACTGTGTGGCTCGTTGGGTGAAAAAGAAACTGTGACTGTGAGTGCGGTGGCAACATCGCATCTGTCTGAGTCCTTGTTGTTCTCTAGGACATATGTGATCCGAGAGAAGGTGGTTTGATCAGATTAGTGTAGCCACCGCTAGTGGACCCGTTCGTTTGCGGTCTCCCTGTACAGGAGAACTTGGATCGTGTACTGAACTGTTCTTAAGCAGTGCCCGATCCGCGAATCATGGAAACGAAGTATAATCAAATTTTCACAGACTGTCATTTCGTTCCGTGGAAAATTTGGGTTTTCGTGCGACATCGCAAGAACTTATCAGACCATATTGCGAATATATAAATAAAACAATTCATTGGTCAACAAATAACAACAAAACCAAAGTCAAATGACGATCAAAAAGAAACTCATTTCATATGTAGTCGAAGGACGTGTAATCTCAGAGCACGGCTCAGCTATCATTCAACTTTAGCAACAGTTTGATTCTTTGGAAAGTACAAAATCAACAACATAATTACAAAACACGAAATCGAATCGCAAGGGATTGACTGGCGCTTACTGCTCAACCCTTCGAAACGTTACTCGAAAAAGAAGCGCTAAGTCTTTTTCCTTGCTTTCAACAAATCGACCTCCATTTCCATTCCTTCGTCGGGTGATGGCCCTTGGGTGATCAACTCCATTGTCTCGCCTTCCAAAGTGTCCAGATCTTCTAATAAATCAGCAACTTCATCCAGTTCACGCTTCAATGAGATAACACGGTCAGCCATGACAGAGAATAACGTGCATAAACTTCATTTTATTGATTTGGTCAAAAGAAAATTATGGGAGTAGAAAGGGAACCAAAATATCGGAATACCTTTCTACTGCTAACAACTGCGGTTTCAAAAGTCGCAGAGACAGCCGTCTTCATGGAGACGTTATCCACTGCATCAGCTATTAATGCCACCTGGTTGGCAATAGCTATCTCCTCACGAGCTTCATCAGGTGGAGCTGCACCTCTCTCACCTAGCGGGTTTTGCTGCAAAAAAATTGTATTTTAGCATTGCAGAAGTCCATTGACACATAACTGCTCACATTTAAAATAACACTTGGCTGTTCCACTTCCACGTACTCGTCCATTAGCTCCACTGTCGGAGCTACCAGTTCGTTCGGCTGAAAACATTCAAGAAAAGTGAGAGAGTGAAGACGGAAAAACGAAAGCATAACAATATTCCGACGGAAACGAGGTATTCAGGTTCGATCATCGACGTTAAATCAATGATCCATGTAAGATGATCGCGAAATGGGTTGTTTTAGAATGACACTTTTACGGATTTCACTGAATCCACCAAGGGTGGAAAGTCATCTAAAAAGTTTAGCGCCAAACAGACGAAGTATCGTAGTCGAAAAGCTTGCTTTGGGTAGGAGCGGATTACAGGAGCTATTCGGATCGGAGTGAAAAAGGAAAAGTGTCCGTTCATACAGCCATGCATGCAACTTACCTGAGCCTCCTTGGTAGTGAGTAACTGAGCGTTCACAGTTAGCTCAAAACCGGCTGGTTTTTGATATTTGGTCCGCTTCTGTACGTCGTCCCGGATAACGGTAGAGATCAATTCTGACAAGTCAACGGCCCGATGCATTGCACGCTTTACGCACGCTTCGATCTGAAACGCATAAATGAACCTGCTCAAAAACAGGCCGGTCATGCCGCAAACTGAATTTTGAACTCACAGCGCTCGTACTTAAAATGAGATTGGATGACTGATGAAGGGCGCAGACTTCTCGACGCTTATTGCAGGCAATCACAAGACATCCATATAGACACTGGGATTCTTTGTCGGTTGGATCAACGACAACAACGTTCCTGAAAATCGTGACGATCACTTGGTAATGGTGGAAATCTAACGAGCATTCAACATACCCGCTCTTCGTGAAACCAAATGACACACATATGGGCATGTGGTAAATGTTGAGAGGTACAAGCGCTTGCTCGTACTCCGAATGCTAAAACTCTGGGATATCTTGGCGAAAGTTCTCATCCAAACTATGAAACATAGAACACTACCACAAAGAAATAGTCAAAAAACCAAGAAAAACGAAATTTACAATGAGAGTGTGATTTGGCTGGACGGTAACATTTGGGCGACGGAAATGATAGAGTGCCGCTACAGCTGCGACTGAGGCGCAATCTAGAAGACCGCCATCATCGTCGAGGATACGCACGTCAACTCTCAGTTTCCAAACTTCTTTGTGGGCTCGCACGCAAAGGGACTAAAATATGACTATCACCAGTGGTTTCACTTTTCATTTCGTTGAATGATTTCATTTCGTTGAATGAAATCTGAAATAACAAATTTTCTAAAAGGTCAACTTCAAAGGAGAAATCAAAGATAGGGTTGATAAGTAAGGTAAGGGAAGATCTGAGATGTCCACTGCATGGCACTCTAGGAAGAAGCACTTGGTCCCGCTGTTCAGCGTCCCTAGACAAGGTTCTGCGTCCGCACATACAAACTTCGTCTCTGGACGCAGAGCAGCGGACTCTACAGCGTTGCCGGGAGTTCAGAGCCATATGCAAAGACTATAAAAATAATACGTGAAAGGAATGGAATGAGCTCTTAAATGAAGGAGAGGATAATAAGGAACACTCAATTACAGCTTTCACCAAAGACTCGACAAGGAAAAGGTGAGTTTGCAATGTAGTGCTAACCATAAACTTCTATCAGCAACCCAACCGTGCCTTCAAGGAGCGTCCTGGCTCCTAAAGGGGCCTAAAATGAAGCAACCTCAACGATGAGCGAACAAGCATGACGAAAGCACTCGATCGCTGTTCGCTTAATCTTGCGCTACGTCGGCATCGCGATATATGTACCAAGCGTTATAGTGATGTGGTATAAGAGGGAGTATTTAAGAGAAAAGAGTGAGGGGGATAAAATGAAAAAAAAACCAAAATGAGAGAAAAAACGTAAAAAAAACGAAGAATAAGCCCAACATGAAATAACTAGAGCACCATGACAACATTTTTTTCGAAGGACGTTCATTTTTCTCGAGGAAGAGCCAACAGTATACTTACCTCAACGTCAATGCATCGTGAGTCTCTGAGCACTAATTCGAGCATGCGCGTCAGTTCAAGCCCACGTTCACCCAGGCGATTATGTTCTTGTGCTGGAGGAACGAACGTTAGGATTTTTTTGACCATGATAGAATCCAGTCAACGAAAAATGGAATGGTCATCACAGTGAACAAGCAAAAATAACCGTTGTGTACGTGAACCACTCCATTTTATTTTATATATGTAGTTGAAAAAAAGCATTTCGCGTATAAAAAAATATTCCCTACATCGTTGTCCACATAAGCTATGAAGTGAACACAAATTTCGTGAGAATAAGTAACGTGACCCACCTGGGTTGCCCATCGGGCTCATATCAACATCGACCGTGACGAAACCTTTGTTAGGGCGAGTCGTGCGCGGCTCGCATAGTGTAGCACTCACGGCACACAATACCCTCGAAATCAAACGTTCTTCGATACCCCAGAAAACTGTGAACCATCCGAACATATCGGCAACAAATTTCAAAACCAAAACCTGAACAGCTCACTTGGTTTCCCCCATGGTGCACAATGCAGTCCCACATTCCGAGCCAACAACAAGCTTAACTTGCCGAAAATCAGTCAACGTACGACCATCAAGTCGCTGTAAATCCAGTAAGAAAATCAAATTACATTTCTAACACCTTTTTTAGCGACCTGATTCTACACCGACCATGAGCACACGAGTAAATTAATGCTGCCAGATCTCGCGATATAAGTGTCATGGATAGTTGATGTTCAATATGAAACAGTAGCTGATAAGTAATTCTCCAGAAAAGAAAAAAAAGCAAGAAGAGTCCTCAAGAACACTATAAACACATCGCGCCCTGACAGTCACACCTCCTGTGGTCTCTGTGCAAGCCCTGGCTCCATAAATCACTTTATCACTCTCACAGTAGTGGATATCATCGACTACGAAGAAAAGAAGGTGCTAACGTATTTGGGGGGGGGGGACCACGCGGCGAGCGGCGAGCGATGACTCATCCCCTCTTCTGCTCCCTCCTCGGCAAAAAAGAAGTAATTTCATGTTTAGGACATGGATATAACACCGTCCTAGCTATACTTAAAAGCTAAAACAGTTAAGGCTGAAAAGTGCGAAGAAACAGTTGTAGACTGGGAGATTTTGCCTAAAATACAAGCAATTGTTGCCTTTTTGTTGATTCTTGACTATAAAAGATCAAATATTTGTTGTTTCCAGCTTCTGTGGGATTTCCCAGCAAGTTCCTTGTGAATCTTGTTTGTTTCATTCTAATTTGGCTGCTAGTTTCGCGCTTCAAGTATGCCTATGAGTGAATAGCTGATGAGTCATCCCTCGCCGCTCTCCGCGTGGTCCCCCCCCCCCAAATACGTTAGCGCCGAAAAGAATACAAAAAACAACAAAAACAGAGAGGAAAAATTCTTGAAAAGAAAAATAAACATTTAAAAAGCCGGCATCCGAATTTGAGGTCCCGGTAGCGTGCATATTTTAGTGTAATGAAAGGCGTCGAACCTTAGCACCACGAAAATCGGGTCGCTCGTGATTTCTACGCGCTTTATCTTGCGAGATGTGTTAAAGTTGACTGTATGTGCTCCTGATTAATAAAGTGTAATAAAGGAGAGCAGAATCATTTATGTACATGAGCGCTGTCAGCGAAAAGGACATGCAATACCGATTAATGCCTGCCGCCCCAACAAAGACTGAGCTGCCCTTCGTCGGAGGGCATCTAACAAGTGGACGGTCCCACTGAGCGGGAGTTAGAACTAGAATTTTCAGCGGCTGTAGCTCGCTCCTCGCTCGCTGTGAAGTCGCGAGAGTGGGTAGTCTCTAACTTGGGGCTGTACTGCTTACACAAGGAAGAACGACCATGTACTACTTGAGCGCGGGGCTGTCTTTCAGTTTAAGAGCCTTGAACACGAAGCCGTTGGATGCGCTCATCGCGATAAGGTCACTCTAATCGGTGATTGGAGCGACCAGATCGCGGAGCATGAAAGCACTTTTAGTCTACGTTCAAAAATTTCGTCGGCATTTTTAGCATTTTGGATGGAAAGAAAAGTACAGTTTTCGATCCACCGTTTTGGGAGAACCTAGATCGATGCACATACTAGCCAGGATTTTTATCACTAGCATTTCGGGCGAAAAGGGAAAGTATAGGCATGGATCTAGCGTTTCTAGCGCTTAATACGCTAGATCGGTAGCTATACATTCATCTCCACCGGAACGCCGATGAAAAGTTCAAGCACAGCCTTAGCAAAACCGGGGTGGTCAACCATGGGAGGTGTGTATGGTCAGCGAAGGAAGTAGGAGCGGGGTTAAGTGGTCCGGTGGATGTGGATTGAGTGTAGGGACAAAGAATTATTTCCAGCTGTCCATGACACCATGACTGAGGACTTGCACATACATAAGGAAATTGAACTCAAGGCACTCAGTGATCAGCTCTCGTTCCCCATCCGGTGTTTGAAACTACAGAAATTTAATTGGCAGCTTGCGCTTGGGTCTCAACTTCTACACAATGGTGTGATTCATGACCCGTTTCTTGTGTCTTCTTGATGGAGACAGATTAGCGGCAGTGATGAACTTGAGGTCTACCCGTGATTCAAGGTCAAAAATAGAAAAATTAGGGCAACAGTGGCAACACCCTTACAATCTAATCTACAAACACTCAACAAACCTGATTTTCCGCAAATCCCTCCTGTACAAACTTTATTTCACAAGCAGACAACGGTTCGTTGCGCATCTAGACAAATTATACTAGTAAAAGCCATGTGATGTCCAAAGGAAAATTTAACGGTAAGATAGGATAGAAAAATGATAAACATCACATTCACCTTAAAACAATTCACCGAAAAATTTATTACAGTCAACAAAAGTAATGTAACAAAAACAAGTGGCAGACTCCTACAGAAAATACCTGAAGAAGAAAAAAACGATATAGGGAGTCGGAAAAATAAAACCAAGCACTAGTCAGTTGTGTGTAGCAGATATCGTTCAAGGACAGCTTGTGATGTGTAAGGAAGGACTCCACAGTCTGAAGATCACTTTGGCAGCGGCATTTGGGCAAGCTGTGCTTGGATCTTAGATTGTAGCGTTTCGGATATGATATTTCTCGTTCGTTTCTTATCAAGAATAATTTTCTCTATCGTTTCAACCTGAAGAGAAAAAGCTTGGGCTGGATTTTGAGTCCGGTATTCAGCACATATTTTCTAATAATTTCTAAGGCAGCGTTCAGACTTCGCGACGGCAGCGCTTCAGTCGTGCGTTCGACGCGATCGATGCAGTTGACAGCATGCGCATCGATCGTCGAATCGCGCGACCGAAGCGCTGCCGTCGCGAAGTCTGAACGCTGCCTAAATGGATAACGGATCACTAACAAAAAAGCGAAATGGATCCATTACAGTTGAACAGTACCTGTTTCGTGATATATTTCTTTTTACGGTCGAAGAAGTCGCGGGCTTTTTCACGACTAACTTCTGCAAAATATCCAGTTCCCATCTCAACGAGCATGCGATCTGGATCAACTAGTTCAGCACGTATGTACATCTGCAAAACCAAGAAGATTAGAAGACAAATGATACCTATGAAAAACAGAAACTGAAGGGAGAAAAGGAATCGGAGAAATGGAGAATGGAGGAATGCGAGCCAAGGATGTAATGTCGATCTGGCATTTTGGGAGAGTATAAGAATATGATGATAGCAGAACAGGGAACTTTGGGGGACTGCGCATAAAAGGAGTAAGTATCGATCGATTGCCAATCTCCTGATCACCCCTCGCAAAGTATGAACACGTCTGACTCTGAGATCAAGTGTTGGATGAACAGCAATAGACAATTCATAATAATAATAGTAATAACAATAATAATAACAATAACAATAATTATAATAACAGTAATAATAATAATAATAATAATAATAATAATAATAATAATAATAATAATAATAATAGTAATAACAATAACAATAATAATAAGAGTAATTATAGTGTGTCATGCACCCCGCTGGACCGCCACAAGCCATTCTATAGGCAAAATACGCATCCATTGCATCTGGAAGTGAATACTGAAAAAAGCCATTGACTTAGTCTCCACATTATATTTCCCCTAAGCGTGATTTAGCGCTACTCGCAAAAAGATTCTCCACAGATAAATGCATCACAACTGTTGCATCAACCAGGTTTGATCAAAAAATTTTATCTGCTTGGATTTTTTACTGCAAGAGCGCGTTCAGACTTCGCGATCGCGCGATCAAATCGCGCGACCGATCGCTCGACTAGGATCGCGCGATCGGATTGCTCGACTAGGATCGCGCGATCCGATCGCGCTACTGTGGGTGAAATTACACCGGGAGGGGGTCATGTCCGTTCATGTTCAACTCAACTCAACAAAGAACAACAACAAAGTTCTAGGAAGGGAGTCGTACTGATATCACCATTTCTCACATAACGACGCTGTATACTACCTCCAATAGGCACTTCCAAAAACGATATAGAGTAAGTTAGACCTTTTTGATATGCTTTTAGGCCGTGTTCATATTCGCAATACTGACGATTTGCAGAAATCGTCGAAAGGAAAGGTTGTGCATCGACCTGGACGACGGCAGAACAAACAAAGCAAACACAATGTGGCAAAAGTAAAGTGAATATCCGAAGCACTGGCAAAATCGGAGGAAGGGAGAGAAACGCTGTTGAAAGTTCTACGTGTCTTACTTTTGGAACAAGATGTTCAATACTCCGCTTGAACGTACTCAGATGCAAAACTCAGTATAATAATTACCATGTTGTATATTTAGTACTATTTTACATAGGAAATGATAAATAACTTAAAGATACTTCGAAATGTTCAAAATTAGGAGGGCGTTATGTACACAAAGGAAGGAAGAAGGAAAAGAAAAAGAGAACAGGAACAATAAACATGAACGAGCATGACACCCTCCCGGTGTAATTTCACCCACAGTAGCGCGATCGGATCGCGCTTATGTCGGTTGCGGGGTGTGCACTGAATGACTTCACATAAGAGCTAGAGTTTCGTTGAAGGGTCAGATCGCGCGATCCTATCGCTCGACTAGGATCGCGCGATCGCGAAGTCTGAACGCGCTTTAACCCTTCAACGAAGCTCTAGCCCTTTATGTGAAGTCATTCAGTACACACCCCGCAACCGACATAATTTTTAACAACCAATTTGATCGAATAGCTCGCAATAAGGATAAAAAGGATAAAGGATAAAGTCTTTGCCATTGATCAATCCCTTTGTGGCATGCGGAACGCATTCTACTTCCATTCAGAATCGTAGTGGCTTATTGAATGCGATGTGGCCTATACAATGACTTGCGGTGGCCAGCCGATGTACAAGTCAGTGTTTTATCCTCCCAGACAAATCTTACCAATTCACCCCCGGAGGGTAGAAGGCTTGGTTGGCCTGGGCGGGAGTCGACCCGGTATTTGAACACGGCGCCGCACGAGTGGTAAGCGCGCCACTTGTCACTACACACCTCCGCCTCTTGCTCGCAATAAGGCCTCGAATTTCAATAGCAAGTCGAAATGTAGGGATATCGTTTCTGAAAATGGGTGGTCTGCAGCAAGGGGATGCACGCCAGACTGCTTGTGTTGAAGGGTCGAGTAAATCATTGCGTCTAACTCGTTGGTAAGCACTTCTCAGTCATCTCGGAGGAAACTGCTGACCAGGCAGAAGTGCCTAGCGAGTGGCTCCGCCCCTATGATGGGCGAGGAATGCATCCTTGCATACGTTTGCGAGCAATCCTTCCCGTGTTCTACTTTCAGCTTCACATTAAGAAAATCGCCTTACATATGAAAAACTTTCCAATATTTGGAAAGAGAGGGCTATCAAACTCATTTTTTTTGCATAAAAAATACAAAGTAATATCTGTGTAAAATGGAGCACATAAAGTAAGAATCATGTTGCTATCCGGCTGCTTCATTCGTAACAGGGAAGGTGAATAAGTCAATGCGGCCATCTGCAATGAGGTGCATAGCGACGTACGCAGCTCGAGACTCCGTGCTCGAATCTGCACTCAACAAATAGCGATTCCATGAAAGAATACGGATTACGGAGATTTCTCAGCAATGCATTACAAAAAAGCAAAGAAAAGTGGTGGCGATCTAGTGGATAAGTGCGCTAACTCATGGTCGGGTGAGGGGGGAGGGGTTGAGTCTTAGTTTTTATCTGATTTGTTTGGCACTACCAGTATGTGCTTGGAAAGTGGTCCCCCTTTGTTACATTGTCGATTTGCAGCACTATTCGGCGCAAACTTCGTAAACTCTTCCAAACAGCGTTCCGCAAACTTCGAAAGCAGAGATGGGCTTCATACCTCAAGTTACGTCCACCAGCATACACCCATAACAAATGGGTGTACTGATCTTCTCCTGGCAATTACGTGAAATAGTTTGAAACTAGTATACACGTACAGATTAAGCAAAGACTTTGTCATCAGTACAAGTTGTACAACTGTGGGAGAACGTGACAGTAAGTCTAAAAGAGAACAAAGAAAAACCAAAAACTCACCGATTCGGACAAAGGGATAAGAGCTTCATGCCCAGGTTCTGCCGTCTTCAACACTTCCATTGAAGAAATGCTCTGTTCATTTTTCAAAATGAGTGCCTAAACCTAATCATGAAGGAATAATAAAGACAGAACTGGCGATCCACCAGCTCGAGTGTTCCCCAACCCCCGCCCTTTCGCAGCCGTGCTCTTTGTCATTTCATCCTAGTATGGCTATACAGCGACTGGTTCTTTATTATCTACGTGCTCCCTCGCCATAATAACGTGATTGTCCCTTCTGCGCTTAGTTTCTCCCCATCGCATGCCGTGTAATCATTTTGGAACTGACACGGCATTATTTAGAGGTTTTCGAGAGTTTTGGCCTCTCTTTCTAAATGCTAGAGTAACAACATATCAACATTTTCGTGTTCCCCCACCCCATACCCAAGAATGACAATCGCGAGTTCTGCTTTAAAGTGAATGAATTTAAATACAATACAGAAAGATGGGAAACCAAATAAAGGAAAGCAGGATTACAATACAAAAATCCCGAAAACTTCCACAAACCTTCAGCTGATTAGCAGATTCCTGGAAAAAGCCCAGCTCTTGCTCAACTTGCCGCTGCAGAGCGCTTATCTGCTCAACTCCAAGCTCTGCTATCGGTATACCAGAAGACTTTGCATCACCTCCTTCACTCATGCCTATTTCATAGCATTATAAGAGAAGGAGAGAAAAAAAACTGTATATGTATCCTTTTGTTCTAACTATGCAAAAGCGGCCTTTGAATAAAAAGGTCAGCGCGCAGCCTACATGACAACATTCAAAAGAATATGGCATAATACCTGCAGGTACATGACGGTACACAGCCCTCTTACTAAAAGGGACAACACAAAAAACCTTTTATTATGGCCTGACGTTTCGACTAGATCGTCTTCATCAGAAGCCTAAACGTGGGTTTGAAACTGCTTGCTCTACACCGCCAAAGATCTCCTCTTCCCTCCTTTCTGACAAAGAAAACCACCCAAAAATTTCGAATGGGAGCAAAGACTCACCCAGTCCACCATAGCGAGAGCGGAAGTGGCCGCTCAGTTAGATGTTAGTACTGAATGGGACTTACTGTGTCAATCTTGTATAATGATTATAGTCAGAAATGGCACGTCCCACCGCTCACATCAGTAGCTCGCAGTGCGACACAAATGGCAAGAGGTCATTTGCTATGGATAAGCACTCATTGCGGTTGTTCATTCTAGGATTTCTTGCAGAAATCCAGAATCCCTCTAGCGCTTTTCTGGCAGAAATCTCAGTCTCTAAAAAATCGTAGTCTGTCAGAAACGTTAGGGAAGAGGAGATTTTTGGTGGTGTAGAGGAAGCAATTTCAAACCATGAACCACGTTTAGGCCTCTGATGAAGACGATCTAGTCGAAACGTCATGCTAATAAAAGTTCCACCTACAAAACAGCTCACAAATGGTTCCCGGCATAACCCAGCGCGAGCTTAGCAGCTATTCAAAGTAAAACAAGCAAGACTGGCCGAAAACTTGTTGAGATAACATACAGAAGCGGAAAACAAATGGACTTCGTGTAAAAAAGCTGAAGTGAATTGATGAGGTGAAATTGTGATTCCATTGTGAAGAAACCGCTCAAGATTCAATTTCTGCGACTTGATGATGAGGTATTGAAGCGGGTTTCTCTTTAGATTCTGCGGACCATCCAATTTAATTATTAGTGTCACTTTCACGTAAACGAATGGGTTCACCCAGGCCGGAAATCGTTCCCTTGTAGTTTAGGCAAGAAATCCAGCCTACTATTGTTTCTTCGCACTTTTCAACATCAGCTGTTTTACCCTTTGATTACAGCACCTGAGGGCAGTGTTATATTCATGTCCTAAACATGAAATTACTTCTATTTTGTCGAGTAGGGAGCAGAAGAGGATGAGATCGCGCACCACGTGCCCCCCCCCCAAATACGTTAGCACCATCAAACGCAACAAAAATACCGAGGTTCTAAGAGAGAAGTTGGACACTATAAAAAAACCCGACTTGTTAGGGAAACAAAACAATCGGCGAAATAATTGCGTCCCGTTATCAAATGCAGACTACACATCATATTCGACGGCACGAATGAAATCGTCGAGGTTCCGGGCGTGGTGAGGCTGGCAGGCCAGGGCACATCGTTGGTTGGGGAATCCCCAACAGGGGGGTCGTATTTGGCCGCCAGGAGAGGGAGGGGGTTGTAGTTGAGTGCGGCAGCCAGTAACGGCAGCAGCGCAAATTGTCAATGTGCTGAGTCCTGTACAACGAAACTTGCTTTGTAGAGAACTCGGATATGCAAAAAAATAGTACAAAACTTTCATCATCAAACTAATCCGAAATAACTGCAAATAATTAATAAGTCGACATTAGGCTCGTTTATACTTTGCCGGCAGCGTAGCGTAGCGTAGCGCAGCGTAGCGTAGCGCTTCCAGCCGTACGCCAGCGGCAGTGCCGAAGAGAGGATGCATATCGACTCTAGCTTCACCAGCGTCACCAGCGGCACGCGGCGTATGCGCTAGCGTACGCCAGCGTTTCTCCAGCGTTTCACCAGCGTTTTGCTAGCGTTTGCAGCGGCAGGGGAGTAGAGACTATGTGGCCGTGAGAACGCGGAATCGACGTGTATTGTAAAGACCATGTGGCCGTCGGAGACGCAGAAGCGATGTGCATTGTAGAGACTATGGCGCCGTCGGAGACGCAGAAGCGATGTGCATTGTAGAGACTATGTGGCCGTCGCAGACGCAAAGCGATGTGCTTGTGGAGACTAAAGGCGAGTGAGAGACGCGCAATCGATTTGTTTTGTATCCTCCAGCTCTCCATAGTCTCTACTCCCCTGCCGCTGCAAACGCTAGCAAAACGCTTGTGAAACGCTGGAGAAACGCTGGCGTACGCTAGCGTACGCAGCGTGCGTTGGTGACGCTGGTGAAGCTAGATCGACATGCATCCTCTCTTCGGCACTGCGGCTGGCGTACGCTGGAAGCGCTACGCTACGCTGCGCTACGCTACGCTACGCTGCCGCAAAGTATAAACGCAGCCTTATCTCGTAAGTCCGTTGGTGACTAAACAGTACAACTCAAACTCTGGTTCGCTGCCATGATATGGCGTGTCCGCGGTCGCGCTTAGCGCTGAGCCAACCTTTTTTTCTCGACAAGCGACAGGACTACCATATCGTTCATATCAGACGTTTTCAGTTGGTCTCCTTTATCGGAGTCAGCGGTTGGCGGAGCACGAATCTGGCAGCGTTGACAGCGGACGTGTTCCATCATACGCAACGGAAAACACTGCAAACAAGTGCACAAGCTCATGGACCTCCCTGAACCCTATAGACACATTTGCTCGCGTGGACAGACATTACGCACAAGCTGCCCACCATCCATCACCTCTGCGCGGCCCTCAGTGCGCGGCGCATCACAAGTTGGCGTGATCGGCGCTAAACGAACATATCCTGCTCCTGCTCCACCACAGGATACGTTCTACATGCGTTCCTGGCTATTTCGAACACGCCTCACTTGAAACCGGTACACAGGGAAACGGGTTTTTCGCGCAGCTGGGGTGTTCCTCAAGAAATCCCCATAGCGGGCTCATGAATCCCGAGAGCTTCGGGAAACAGTTCAAGAGGTTTTTAGAAAGAGAAAATCTTCAAGCACTCGAAACCATTCTCAGATTTGTGAAATGTTGAGTTACAAAAAAATTTTATGATTCAAAACCTGTTCGGTTGAAATCACTCCCCAACGAATCCCTATGGCAGATTTCTCTGTGATTTTTTGCGACGTTCATTAACGTTTTAGTACTTTTAGGAAGTGCAAACCTTCCTCTACACGAGTACGGTCTCCTCTTCCCCACAGGTCCGCTTTTGAAGAAGTTATGGTCCTTCAAAGACCTACCTCAGCTGGAAATTCTCGCTCCACGGCTAAAATTGCGAATAATCACCCGTCACAGCTGCAATTACATGCGCATTCTGCCTACCGTACTCCACATAATCGGGGTAATGCATTTTTACGGCGGTTCGTATAACTGTTACGTAGTGAGACATGCCTAACTTTCTCTTTTCCTCGTCCTCAATCTTGAATATAATGCTTTAATGCAATGCTCATTGATTTAATCGCGATACATCGTTATTATTACCATGTGTGTTTCAAAACGGCCATCGAAGAAGTTCATCAATACGAGTTGTCTCATAATACGATTGTACCGTTTTTGTTTGCAATCATCTCTGTATTGTTCTATTATGTCATGACTTCAGGTCGTCCATTTATGGGCACCTTCATACAATTAGAATTTCATAGTGGGCGTTTCATAGTTTCATTTAAGGCGAAAAAACCGAACGGCAAACGGTCGTACCGACCCCCCCAAAAAAGGGGGGTCGTACAGGCTCGACCAAATCCCCATCGAATGCTGTGCCCTGGGGCAGGCTCGCCATCAGCCCTCGCCATCGCGTTGTTATTCCCTGTAAATACGATCCCCTTGTCACAAGGGTACAAATGAAAATAAGCGCAAAAGGGACGAAGAAAATGACAATAAAGGAAACTAGGGACTATTGCTATTCCTACGCCAGAAACTCAAAATTGATGCTGAAACTTCATCTATAGATATTATCCGATGTCCTGATCACCAGTACGACATCATGTCTCCGTACCAAAGCTATTTAGCGCTCTGCTGAGGCTAAAACTGGGAAAAAGGGAAGATTTCCCTAAAGCCAGGCTCAGTCTTCGCAAGGCGCAGGTGACCATAGTGTCCTACGTTACCGCTGGCCAAGAATAAATATCATATTCGTAAATAGGATGTCAAGTAACCCCCGAATACAAGTTTTCATCGATTTTGGTGATTTGAGGTATTTCGGCCCTCCTGCACCTCGGCGCCTGCGGAGCGGCGCCAAAATACCCTAAATCACCAAACTCGATGAAAAGTTTCGGGCAAGGCGGACGCATTCGTGTTCAAGAGGTCGAAGTACCGCCGTAACCAAATTTCCATCCAAATCTGCCCCTCAAGAAAAAAAATCAATAAAAAATCGGCCTGCTTTCGGAAGACTGGGATAGGGATAGTTCGATAGTGCCAAAAACTACAACACAAGCTAGAAAACTACTGGAAAACAAAAAAGAAACCTAAATTACACCACCAAACAAACGAAGAAAAACTCACCAGAAGTTCCAGGAACTACAACTATGGATTAGCTTTTAAATTAGTCGATCGCGGTCATTCAGGGGTGAGCGCGCTATTTTACGACCTGGAGCCAATTTCAAGCCAAACACTCGAAAAGTACCCCTCGCTTGAACACCCATAACTTCTTTAAGAGCAGAGCTTTTGGACAGGAGGAAGCAGGAATTTGGAGCAATAGGCTGGCTATTATTACCTGAACTGAGCGATTACAAAAACATTTCTTCTCAAGACATTTTCTCCGTTGTGATCCTGCGTGATCCTCGGGGGTCATCCACAGATCCCATGGCTTTGAACAGTCATAACAAGCTTCATACAGGGCCCTTTGTAAAAAGAAAAACTGTGCCGGAAGCACGAAGCCCTCTGCTTTCCAGCAAAACTTTGATTTTACCCCTAGGCCTGCTCTACGAAACAATCCCTCGTTGTGATCACTCCGTGATCACTGCCCCACGACACGAAAAAGCGTCCAAATAGCTTTAGCCGGAGCTGCGTGTGCAGTAGCTGAGATGACTTCTTGTCCACACAACAACTCCTTGACCTTATAAGCCCACGATGGAATCCTCCATTTCCCGTGGGGACTGAACCTTGGTCAGTCACCCGAAATCTTAAACCCATGACTATTGCGAGCACTTTTCCGTGTTGCTGGAGAAAATTCAATGAGATATCATGAATAATTAGAAACTTTTTAGCCTGATCGAAGTCACACTTCACAAATGACTGGCTCTAATGGTTTATTGCGATAGAAAGCAAAAAAATTTTATAGTTCATCACCTAACGTTAGTTCAGTAGTTGCTAATCACCTATTCGGAGCCCACATGTCGTTATGGGCTACGATATTTGTTTGCGGCAAAAGCTTTGCCCGCATTTTCCCTCCAAATTACTTCATTCATTGGATTCGATTGTAAAACCTTCCCCAAGTGTGAATCTATCCACACATCCTGTGCTCGGGCGTGTTGTCGGCAACCATCAGCATTAATGAAAAATGTCGGAAGCATGGTTCCACCCGAAGACAGATTGTACACTCACCTTCGAGGACGGTCCTTGCCCGGGCGAAGTCGATCGGCCCGCAGCTGCAGTGGTGTTCCATTTCCTCCGCTTAAAGTGTACAAGAAGACAGTGACACCTTGGTGCTGCCGCCCAGCGCTACCCTTGATATTCTCAACGTGCAGCACTTGCATCGAGCATCTACAGGGGGGGGGAGGCAAAAAAGGCACTTTTTCCCTCGAATTTCAAGGCGACAGTAGTTACACTTCATTGGGTTTGATTGGACATTTTCACCGTTATATCCACAACACATTGTACACTGTCACAAAACTCCGCCACAGCCGGGTGTGGAGATATTCTCGGGCCGGTATACTCGGGCCGGAATACGGTAAGGAAAATAATAGGTATAGTCGTGAAGTTGTGGAAATGTCAGTCATCCACTCTCATCCATTTATTTACTCATTTATTTATTTGCTTATTTATCCATTCACTACGAGAGTGTGCTGCCGCAACATACTGAAGAGCAAACTAATTTCAAATCGCAATTTAGCAAAATGAAATGAAGTCCTAGAATTTTTCGCAATACAAACTGCTTTTCTGAACTGCTTTTTTTTGATGCGATGTGATTATTGCAATTGCGTTTACGATGTGTTTAGTCTAACAATTAGAATCAATTGATCGGAGTATGGTGCTGTCCCGGAGTCTCGTTACTCATCTATCAACAATGTGAAACTCCAAAAGTTTATTCCAAAAAACTCAAAAGACAGCAAGAGTCTCAAAAGTTTTTTTAAAATATATCTTATCTGGCTATATTTCGGTGCGTAGCACCTTCTTCAGGCCTGAAATTATTTAGCTTGTTTTATGCAGAATATAAGCCTACAGAGATGTAACCCGCACGGACTCCTCTCATACGAGGCACTCACCGAAATATCCTGGCATAGCCAACCCACCCTAACCACGCCCTTAAATAGTGGGATGTGACGCGATCACATTATGACTTGCATAATGTCACGTAGTTATTTTCGGAGTTTCACATTGTTGATACACATCCAGAATCAATTGAGTTAATTATCATCCAATCGTTCCCAGTGTTCCTATCACAAAGCCTTCGTAAAAGGTTTATCGTGCCAACCACCTTAAAGGCAGTTGGCACGATAAATCCCCCAAGGCGACCAGGATCAATACTTCTAGCAGGATAGAATTCCGCGACTCTGGGCAGGCGCTGTATAGCGGTTCCCCGAGGAAGGTGCCCTTATAAGGGCCCTATCAAGCCCAACGCAAAAATGCGAACATGTCAAAGAGTCGAATCCATGACCTCCCATCCGTGAAGCAACTTACCTATCCCCTACACCATCGACCACTTGAGATTGTCTGTGTTCCAACTTAACTTGAGCTACGCAAAGGAGGATCGGCGAGTGCTATGTAGAACGACCCCCCCCCTAACTGCTCCTAGAGAATCGTTCCGCAAATTCTGAAAACAGATTTGAGTTCAGTGCCCCAAGACGCACATGGCAATATGCATCCCATCCTGAATGGCCATGGCGACCTGTTGACCTTTCCTGGTAAGTAGGAAATCATCGTGCCAACTGCCTTCAAAGAAAGACAACGGCGGCAACCCACCTTATGGGTCTCAATCAGTTGCTATTACTTTCTGTTACCCATCAATGAAGTTTCGGTTACAACCACTATATCACCCAGGGTACAGCATCTTTGTGTGAAACCCATGGGGGGGGGTCGTACTTTTGCTCTGGGGAAGGGGGGAAGTCGTACTCACACCGACATTTCGCACATCCCCATGCTGTACCCTGATATCACCTGAGACAATTGGGGTTTGCCACACCTTACCAGGTACTGTCAGCCGTTGTCAGATTGTTAGCACTTCTGTCAAAATTCAGGATCGTTTGCGCGGTACTTTGAAGTGGTTGTTCCGTTCTCGTCCACTGCCCTATACAATACCCAAAGTTCATTTCGAACAGCTAGCTAGTTTTTTTCTGCTTACATAATAACTGGCAGCTGAACATACATGCTAACAATTCTTTCATCGGTACTGTTCTTTGTTGTTAAGAATTTGTTTACTTTTTCAGCTTCTAGTACGGACGTAAACTCTGCAGCAATTTCATGCTTCTTTAACAATTTGTGCCGCAGGAAGTACGAAGTCCGGCACTAGTATCCTACTATATATAATCCGCTATGTGTGTCTGTGTGTATGTCTGTGTGTGTGTCACTAAATTCATAAAACCCGTCCCAGTAGCAGAGAAACGTTGATTCTAGGAAGTGATGGAGGGGGTGTGACAGGAACACCATTGGCGGGTGACAGGATGTGATATCAGTTGATGAGATTCGATAAGAGGCGTCCAAAGGGGATGGCCACCCAGTCCATAGTGCGGGCCACGGCAGCAGTGGGACGTTGGTTCCGAGCAGTGAAATAGGGGGTGGGACGAGGACATTATTGGTAGGTGACAGGATGTGATATTAGCTGATAAGATCTGATAATGGGCATTAGAAGGAAAGGACTACCGAATTCATAGTGCGGCTCACAGGAACTGTGGGTCCTTGGATCCGAGAGGTGATATAGGGTGTGGGACAGGAACATTATTGGCGGGTGACAGAAAGTGATAACGGTTGATAAGATCCGATAAGAAGCCTCAGAAGGGGAAAGTCATCATCAAATTCGTAGCGCAGGTTACAGTAACAGTGGGACCTCAGTTCCGTGAGGTGATATAGGGTGTGGGGCGGGAACATTATTGGCGGGCGACAGAAATTGGTAACAGTTGATAAGATACGATAAGCAGCCTCGGAAGGGGAGAGTCATCAAATTCGTAACGCAGGTTACAGCAACAGTGGGACCTCGGATCCGAGAGGCGATATAGGCTGATATGATAATGATACGGGACGGGAATATTATTGGTGGGGTACGGAAGTGATAGGAGCTAAAAGTGACAAGGTAACATGGGGAAGTCCGCTTCACCGCTCACAACAACAATGCGATGGATATGAATCAAGTATAACGATCTCAATGATTCCAACAGAACTCATTCCTCACCGCTTATTAGTAACGACATCATGTACGACCGCTAAGCTAGCTCTATTCCAAATGCATGGAGTTTGTTCAAAGAAATGCTGTGAACAGCAGCAATTGACTTAGTCACTCTTAGCACAATTATCTTCCATCAACACCCTTAGTGAGGGCCATTTAAAGGGTTCCACTGCCAAAGGCGGGAGCGCATTACAAAGCAAGACGCCTTAGGACAGAATGCATAAATTATAGGCTGCTTCGGCGGCTATCCTAACAGGCTGCATTATTTCCGTGTAGGTTATGCACGTACCAGTCGGATCGCTGGCTAAGGCGGCTCTCCTCCTTCTGTGATGCGGGAGTGCTGCTGCTACTTCTGCATCTTGATGGAACGAGCGCTGCTTTTCTTCAGTTCTTGGCTGATGCAGAAGATTCCTTAACAGTGTGATTGGTCAACGATCTTAGCACGCGGCAAATCCGCATGGTCCGGCGAAGCCGGGCCACGTCACAGAAGGAGGAGCGCCCGGCGACAGCTGGGTGATCCGACTGGTAAGGTAATAAAATGCTTAATTTCAACAATCAACTCGATGTTGTATTGCGGTGGAATCGCCGAGGTGAGCAGTCAGCGCGTGCAACTTGATGAGGTCAGCCCACAGACAATAACTAAGAAAAGCGCGATAGCCCCCACCTCTCCCTACAGTTTCCTCACGGTATACCGGCCCAAGATTATCTGCATACCCGCCACAGCCTTCTGAACGAGCGCCATGGAGAGATTCTGCCACTTGACCGTGATTCGGTATGTGAGTTCAGCGAGGTCGTTGATATCTTCGCCACTGTAGACCACCCTGTTGAGCTTGGCGAACGAACCCGGAAATCGAGAGAGTTTAGGGCAGGTGGCACACTTGGATATTCCGTCTTCTTTAGGTATTCAGCCCCCTTCCATTTCAAGTAAGCGAGTGTTTCTCCAACGCCCTTCGATTTTATATGGTGGCACCCAATGCTGTAGCAGTACGAAGTTTCCAAGACTGTACAGGGGACGATAGGAAGGCAGGATATTCTCCTCATTGATCGATGTAACCGTCAACGTTCACTTTCATCCAGGGTTCGCGAAAAAAATATCAGACTTCCCACTACAGGAACATCCTATCCATACCATCAATCAGCGCCTTGGCGACTGCAATGAAGATGATGCCCTGGACCGTAGCGACGTTGTCGGAGCTTCTCGATGTTGGAGGCCTTGCGGGTCAAGGGTTCTGGTCCAGGTAGCTGTCATTGGTGATTCCATACAAGAAGTTTCGCGTTGTTTGGGGTGACCTGAACCTCAAATGCTTTCTACTGTCCGGCTGCGATTGGAGATGGCTTTGTATTTTGGTGTACATGAAAGTTATGGCAGACTCATACGTGCGCAAAGAAAGATGGAGCGTCGCATGGTAGGAGTACGTCTTCTAGATCATAAGACAAATGCCTGTTTACGTGGAATGACGAAAGTTAAGGATGTGGTGGAGAAAGCCTTAGAAAGGAAGTGGAGTTACGCCTGGGAAATGGCTCGTTCAAGTAGAAACAAGTGGTCAAAACTGCTCACGGAATGGCACCCATATTTGCGAAGACGGATTGGACGACCGAAATCCCGATGGAGAGATGAGTTCAAGAAAGTGCTGATTACGTGCAATTGGCAAAATGCGGCAAGATGCATGACGAAGAAGGAATGGATTGATCTAATGAGGTGCCACATATTGTAAAACAAGTCGGATCGCCCGGCTAACGCCGAGCTCTCCTCCTTATTGAAAGCCCGGCTTCGCCAGGCTCAACTGCTCTGAGGCTCACTTCTTAGCTCGTGAAAGAAAAGAGCAAAGTAAGACATAAGCGGGGCGATACTACTGTCTTAGGCATTCATGATGCTCTCATGGTGACTAACCGCTGTCTTCTAATCAAGATCAAGATCAAGATTCTAATGTAGAAACGCGCCATATGATCGCAGGGCACTTTCATATTGAAAAGTTCAAAAACTGGTCATGGATAATGCGATCACCTCTCTCCCCATCTTATGACAGCCATGGATGCTTCGGTCTCCGCAGTCGCTGCGTGCTCCTGTTCAGGCGAGCGTCGGTCGCGTCAATATGGTACCCATTTAACTCACCTATCCCCAAATTAACCTCAGCTATTCCCCGCTCAGCCACCCTACAGGTCACGCTCAGCTGCTACACGAATAGCCCGTGCAATTTTTCTGAGTGCACTCAACGGCTGGTTGTGGAGGGTGTCATGACTAACAAAACGCTGCCACAACTTGATAATGCAACATTAATCGGTTCAGTTCCGATTGCGGTCGATCCCTTTTCTTCTCATCTTATGGCAACTGTAGACACCTTACCGCCGCAGGCGCTATGTGCTCCTATTCGCGAAATCGCCTCATGTGGTACCCCTTCACCACCTCATATCCCGCTGACCCTGTTTAACCGTCGCCCACTCCCGCACGTGGTATGCAGCCGCCACGTGAGCAGCTGGTGCAACATAGGACACTACGCCGCTACTGTTCTCGTGCTCACGTCCAGCTCCCAAGCGGTCAGCTCCTGCAATAGCACAGAGTCTATAAAAGTGGTAGGCTTAGATAGCGAGAGCGATTCAGAATCCAAACAACTTCTTAGTTCGTTGCTGTAAGATGAATTACCTTGAAGTTTTGCTAGCGGTTGTTTCCTTCTCTCTTGCCGCCAGCTCCTATTCATGCGAACGCTACGCATCCCCTTACTGTGTACCCAGTTTGCCCGATTTAATCCATATGCCTCCTTCCCCTGCATGGGCTCAGATCCGACTGAATGCGCGCAAGGGAGTGAGGATGGGGAGAACGGGGTCACTCGATAATAACTCCCACCTTCCTCGCCTCACCCCATTTCGTACTCTCCACTCCATCCCCCCCCCCACCACCTTGCTCCTTGCCCGCACTTACGTCCAACTGCCACGCGAGCAACCCGTGCAATGGCTCGGAGTGTACTGGTTTTTTTATGTCGTGGAGAGTGTTACCACATCCAAAACAACTTCTTAGTTCGTTACGGTAACATAGAATGGCTTGCAGTTTTGTTAGCGGTTGTTTCCTCATCCTTGGTGCGCGTTTCTACTGAAACGCGCGCTACGCACCCCTCACAGTACCTCCCTCCCGCGACCCCTTCACTCTGCCTCCTCCCATACATGTGCCCAGCTCCGGCTGAGCACGTGCAGGAGAAGGCGACCTGGCGCCCCCACCCTGCATCCGCACGAGCACAGTCCAGCTGCCACGCCAGCAGCTCGTGCAGTGGCTCGGAGTGTACCGAATGGTCGTCTTACATAGCGGAGGCTGTTATCACAACCAAAACATTGCGATTGCCTACATCTCGCAATCGGTTACCGGTTTGCCTAGCAGTCGTTTTCTCCTCCAGCGAACTCGAACCCGTGAAGTATTGCGCGGACGGACAGACAAACATACATACCTACAAACATACATACAAACATACAAACCGACACACAAAGTTACTGGTTTATAGAATGAAAGATATTTGACAGGCAAATAAATAAAAAATAGAAAGTTATAGACGAGAGCCTGCTCCTGCTTATCGAGGAACATTTTACTTATCTTCCGCCCTGCTCCTATCCACGTCTTCTGTCTCTGTCTGGGCTGGTAAACGTTAGTGATGTGTGACTCGGCCAGAGTGTATTCTTTTGCCGTCCCCCCCCCTGTATAGGCCCGCAGCGAATACGCATACTGATGCAGAAAACAAGCAGAAGTGAGCAGGTGCACACAAATAGCGCCTGGTTAGGGTAGGGGGTGTGGCTGTCCTTGCACTTGCGTGGGCAGAGTCGGGAGATAGCAACCGGGTATCACCACCTCGCCCCTCGTGGTCTACTTTTGAGCGGAGAAAGTGACATGCCACCGCAACTACGAACCTATTCGCTACATACATGGCGAGTTCCAGAATTCAGAGGTGAGTGTGCAGTTTACCACCAAGATTCTTGGATCAGAGAAAACAAGTTGCAGAACGTCACTCGATTAAGCAGCCACTGCGTTTGATATGTTCCCTGGATATCTCTATATTTATATCTTATTTAGTGATGTACACATCAAGGACACAGTGGAGTTTAACGAACCAAAACAACGCTAAAATCTTCGAAAAATAGCATAACAGAACTCTGTGAACAAAAACGAGTCGGTAAGTATTTAGACCTCTTTCATCAAACATCTAATGACATGGAACCTATGGTGGAGCTGTTAGAAGTGCACCTAATAATTTTTTGATAAAACTAGCAAAGTTAGCAAAGCGCGATCGAGAACTCTATTCACAGAGAGGAACAAGATGGTGTGATGTTCTTTTCATGGCGACCCGACCACTAAATGAGCATATCTCTGGTTGTGGACTCGTTTTTTATAGACAACCTGGAAAAAACAGATTCAATGACTATACAACCACAGAATATCAGAAAGATGACTAACAAAATAGTTTGAGTCTAACTAAAAGTAACTATAGAGTTGAGCGAAAAAAGAACAATGAAAACGCGAATAAGCACTTTTTCGAATAATTAGGGTAGCCACTGTAACACTCTTGAAATGTGGGACCAACACCATAATGGACCTACCCAGTTCTCGCTGCCAAAAGGCGAGCATCACCGCTTTTCGAGATGAAGTGGACATTGAAGTATGGATGACTGCATTCGACGTCCTCTTGAGACTTGACCGAATGATCACCTGAATACAATTTGAGCCCGCATTCCGATTTGATGATTTATGCGGCTGAAACACTTATAACAAGGTAGCAAGTAGCCCCTTAGTAAAGAAAAATCACAAAGAAATTATAGGAAAGGCTCTATATAGAACCCCTTGCTTAATTAAGGTTGTACGGCTCAAGGCGAAGAGAAGGTGCGGTCGCGCGAGTTATCACTTGTTGGTTCAGCTGTTTTCCCTTATCACCTCACTCTCACCACTAAAGGTGGAGAGAAACAGCAGCGAAACAACCGCACCATCAGATAACCATTAGGAATGAGTGGAGGGCGGTGCCAATGATTGTAGGTTGGGCCAATGAGAAGAACGATGGCTTCGTGGGCCTGCTCACTCGTTTTTGCTCCGCGAAAGTGCTGTAGTTGTTGCCTCTGCTGACCTGACTACTTGCTCACGAAGGGAAAGGAAAATCTCAACTGTTCACCAGTCGGATCGCCCGCCTTCGGCCGGGCAAAAAAAAGTCACTTCGACCAGTCACATATCAGCAAAGTTTTCGCTCCCCAGACAGAGGACGTGGATACGAGTACCAGGGCGGAAGACACCCAAGATGTTCCTCGATAACCAGGAGCTGGCTCCCGCCCTTCACCAAAATATGAAGTCATCTCCAGTCCCAGCCTGACTGGAGAATACCTTTGGAATTCATGTCACCTCCAAACAGCTGCGAAAATTCTAGCATGGAGTCACCCATGGATAGCTACCTGGAGACCAGTACTCTCGATCTGGAAGACCTTCATCATCGAGCAGCTCCGTCAGCGTCGCTACGGTCTAGGACATCATCTTCACCTCAGTCGCCAAGGCGCCAATTCATGGTAGGGACCGGACATACCTGGAATAGAAAGACCAATATTTTCTTTGTGGACCCCGGACTGAAGGTGAGCGCTGGCGGTTGTATTGGGCATTTCGTGAAGAATATCCTCCTCACATGTCGTTGCCCGTACCTTCTTGGAAACTTTGTACTGCTACGGCATTGGGTGCCACCATATGAAATCGAAGGGCGTTGGAGAAACACTCGCCTAGCGGAAGGGGGCTGAGTACCTAAAGAAGATGGAATATCCAAGTAAGTCACCTGACATGAATTCTCTCAATTACCCGGTTCGGGCGGAGTTCAATAGGGTGGTCAATAGGGCGGAGAAATCGACTATCTCGCTGATGTCAGGCACTACATCGCGGTCGCGTGCCAGAATCTCTCGATGGCGCTGTCCAGAAGGCTGTGGCGGAGTGTCATGTACTATTTGATATGGGCACTATTGACTATTCCTACCCCAAAAACTCAAAAAAAAATTTCCGCTGAAACGTTGTCTATAGATGTAATTCGATGCGCTTATCACGAATATCACACTGGTTTCGAGCGGTGGGAGTCATTTGGCGACATTATGCACCAATTATGCGCTCACCATTTTTTTCACCAAAGTCGATGAAAACTTGCATATGGGGCTTAATCGACATCCCGATCACGAATATTACACTAGTTTCAGGCGCTGGCGCCATTTGGCGCCAATATGCGCCAACATGGCGCCAAATTGGCGTAGTAACGCGAAATGGCGCCAACGCCGAAAATAAATGTTGGATTTGTAATCAGAACCTCAGTTAACCCCCATATGCAAGTTTTCATCGACTTTGGTGAAAAAAGTGGTGGGCGCCAAATTGGCTCATACAGTGCGTAACAAAAGTTTGTGGACACCTCAAATTTTGATTTTGCGAAGTGGCCTTTGGATTTTGCGATCTGAGACTATCACTGTTAGATTCCTCATAAGCTAAAGTATAGGAATGCACTACTTCTGAATACATTTTGAACTACTGTACAATTATTTATTGTTTTGAAAAAATTTCTTAATAACAAAAGCATGTGGACACCTGAGAAAGTTCAAAGTTTGACTCCAAATCTGCAACCTATATCTATCGCCTCTGCTCCCCATTAATCTGTACTCATGCCTCGTCGTGGCAGTACTCTCTCCGAAGACGAACAATCTCAGATTCGAGCTCTCAGTGCTGCTGGACACTCAAGTAGAGAAATTGCAAGACCGCTCGGACATTCGGCGACGTGCGTTGGTAAATACCTCCAGAATCCTGATGGCTACCATTCAGCACATATTTCGGGGCGTCCTCGATCTTTGTCCGCAAAAGACTCAGAAGAATAGCGCGGGTCGCCTCAGATTCCCCCCTTTCTGTGAGATAGATCCATGCTGCAATTAATCTACCGGCCTCAAAAATGACGATATGGCGCTATATTCGATCAAATGAGCATATCACACGAGAGACCATGAAGAAAGCTCCTCGCCTGACTGCCCAACACCAACTGGCGAGACTGACCTTCGCGCGTGCAAACATGGCGACGTCGTGGAACAAGGCGAAGTTTTTCGAGAAATTTGTAAAATCGGAAAGGCAACATCCCATGCGCTTTTCTTTCTTAGGTTATCTTCACCGATGAAAAAAAGACCGATCTCGACGGTCCAGATATATCGGCACTACTGGAGAGACCTTCGTCGCGATCCATTGCTGTTCTCGAGGCGAAATTTCGGAGGCGACTCTTTGATGGTGTAGGGTGGTTTTGGAACCAGCGGAAAGTTAGAGCTCGCCTTCCCTTCGTGCCGTATGAACAGTCAGGAATATCAAGGAGTGCTCGAATCCAACGTCTTGCCTTTTCTGAGTGGGCCACGACCCAGGACACATGTGCTGCAACGCCGCCGTGCATGCTTCAAATCCTTCATTCTATAAACCAGTAACTTTGTGTGTCGGTTTGTATGTTTGTATGTAGGTTTTGTAGTATGTATGTATGTATGTTGTCTGTCCGTCGCAAAACACTTCACGGGTTCGAAATTCGCTGGATGGCGAAAACGAACCGCTAGGGCGAACCGGTAACAGACGGAGGATGTAGCTAGTCCAATGATTTGATTGTATATAACAGCCTCGCTATATAAGACACCATTTGGTACCAGCTCGAGCCATTGCACGAGCTGCTGAGCGTGGCAAAGCCTGGACGTGTGCTCGTGCGGGGGCAGGGTGGGTACCGGGTCGCCCTGCTCGCCTCCTCGCTGCACGTCTCAGCCGGATAGCCTGAGAACGTGTATGGGAGGGAGGCCAGGAGCGACCAGGTACCCCACCCCTGCCCCCGCACGAAGGCACACGCCGAAGGGGTGCAGGGAAGGGTGTGCGTCAGCGCCGCGCTTAGTAAAAACGGCGCCAGCAAAGGAGGAGGAACAACGCGATTACGAAGACCAGCAGCTAATCCATGTTACCGTTACGAATTGAAAAGTTGTTTTGGTCATAATAACACTTTCCACTATATAAGAGGACCACCACACTCCGAGCCATTGCACGGGTTTCTCGTGTGGTAGTTGTAGTGAGCGCGCGCAAGGGGTAAGATGGGGAGGGGACTGGCGAGTATGGAAAGGGATGAGGTGAGGAAGGTGGGAGTGGGTACCGTGTGACCTCTTCTTCTGTTCTCCTCCCTTGCGTGTGCTCAGTCAGATTTGAGCTCGTACAGGGAAGGGAGGCAGAGGGATTGGATCGGGCAAACTAGGTACAGCGATGCGTGGAGTAGCGTAGGAGTAGGCAGCAAGGGAAAAGAGAAGGAACTGCTAGCAAAACTGCAAGGTGTTGCGTGTCACAGCAACGAACTAAGAAGTTGCTTGGATCGTGGTATCGCTCTCTGCTACATAAGACTCCGAGCTATTACACGAGCTGCTCGCTTAGAATCTGGATGTGAGCAGGGCGGTAGTAAGAGCAGCGGCGGGGGAGTGTCCTATGTTGCGCTAGCTGCTCACATGGTAGTGACCACGTGCAGTAGGGTGAGTGGGATATGATGTGGTGAGGAGGTACCAGATGAGTGCGACGATCTCGCGATCAGTAGCAGGGACTGTGGCGATAAGGCCTTTATAGATGTAACAGAAGAAAAGAAATAGACCGCCTTCGGAAATGAAGAAGGCCTTTATAGATGTAACAGAAGAAAAGAAACAGACCGCCTTCGGAAATGAAGCGAGTAATATTGCATTATCAAATTGTGGTAGCGTTTTGATATTCATAATTTTGATAGTCATAACACCCTTCACAACATAACACAACCATTTAGTGTACTCAGAGTCTTTGCACGGGCTATTCACGTAGCAGCTGCACGTGACCCTTAGGGTGGCTGGGAGGGAAATGGCTGAGCTTAGATCGGGGATAGGTGCCGTGAATGGTACCATATTGGCGTAACGCTGATGAAGATTAGAGTAATCGATCGCAGGTAGGACTGTATCAATTTCTGGATATCAGTTGAAAAAGTTACGCGCAATGCACTGACTCCGAGCAGTTACATTCATTCAAAAACCTAACTTTGCAATGGACGGTTTCAACTCAACAAATTCTTCTCAGCCGACCCAAGAAGATGGAAGGTTGGTTCTCTCACATGAGAATGTTAACCAACATTCTTACACACACACAAGACACAGCACAAGACAACTTACAGGATTATATATAGATAGGATTTTCAAATCGTTGCAGCTAGGGAGTCTCTGTTCTGAAGAGAGTTAAGCTCGATTCATAAACCCAATGCGACTCTGGGAAATTAGGTGTACTTTTAGAGGGATCCACTCCCATAGAAAAGGAGTTTCAATATCAGAAGATTTCTAACCACGCAGAAGTTGATAACTAGTTTCATGGTGAGAGAACCAACCTTACCATCTTCTTGGTCGGCTGAGACGAATGTGATTGAGTTGATAACCCGTCCATTGCAAAGTTAGGTTTTTTGAATGAATGTAACTGCTTGAGTCAGTGCATCGCGCGTAACTTTTTTCAAACTGCATATTCCATTAAATTGATACAGGTCCTAACTCTGCGACTAACTCTAATCTTCATCAAGCGTCACGCCAATGGGTACCGCATTCACGGCAACCTATCCCCGATCTCAAGCTCAGCCATTCCCTCACTGAGCCACCCTAAGGGTCACGTGCAGCTGCTACGTGAATAGCCCGTACAAAAGACTGGAGTACACTAAATGGTTGTTGTTATATTGTGAAGTGGTGTTATGACTATCGAAAATTATGATTCAAAACGCGCTACCACAATTTGATAATGCCAATATTACTCGTTTCATTTCGAAGGCGCGACTATTCTTTTCTTCTCTTACCACATCTATAAGGCCTTATCGCCGGCAGTCGCCGGTGCTACTGATCAGAAGGTCGTCGCACTCATCAGGTCCTCGCTCACTCACATCATAGCCCACTCACCTACTGCCGTGGTCAACTACCATGTGAGCATGCTAGCGCAACATAGGACACTCCCCCGCCGCTGCTCTTACTACCGCCCTGCTGCACACTCCAATTCTAAGGCGAGCAGCTCGTGTTATAGCTCGGAGTCTTATGTAGCAGAGAGGCGATTACCACGATCCAAGCAACTCTTAGTTCGTTGGCTGTGGACACGCAACACTTGCAGTTTTGCTATGCAGTTCCTTCTCTTTTCCCTTGCTGCCTTACTCCTACGCTATCCCACGATCGCTGTACCTAGTCGTTGCCCGATCCAATCCGCTCTGCCTCCTTTCCCTGTACGGAGCTCAAATCTGACTGAGCACACGCAAGGGAGAGAACAGAAGAAGAGGTCACACGGTAACCACTCCCACTTCCTGCACTCTCATCCCTTTCCATTACTGGCCAGTCTCCCTCCCCCATCTTAACCCCATTGCGCGCGCTCACCATACAACTACCCACGAGAAACCCGTGGCAAGTGGCTCGTGAGTGCTGGTGGTTCCTCTTATAGTAGTGAAAAGTGTTTTAGACCCAACACAACTTCCAAGTTCGTACGGTAACATGTTAGCCTGCTGGTCTCTTAATCGGTTGTTCCCTTCCTCCTTTGCTGCGCCGTTTTACTAAGCGCGGCGCTAGCGCACCCCTTCCCTGCACCCCTTCGGGCGTGTGCTCGTGCGGGGGCAGGGTGGGGTACCTGGGTCGCTCCTGCCTCCCTCCCATACACGTTGCTCAGCGTCCGGCTGAGACAGTGCAGCGAGAGGCGGCAGGGCGACCCGGTACCCGACCCTGCCCCCGCACGAGCACACGTCAGGCTTGCCCACGCTCAGCAGCTCGATGCAATGGCTCGAGCTGTTACCAAATGGTTGTCTTATATAGGCGGAGGCTGTTATTTACAATCAAATCATAGGACTAGCTACATCCTCCCGTTCTGTTACCGGTTCGCCTAGCGGTTCGTTTTCGCCTCCAGCGAATTCGAAACGCCGTGAAGTGTTTTGCGACGGACAGACAAACATACATACACTACATACCTAACAAACTACATGACAAATCATAACCCAACCGACACCCAAAGTAACTGGTTTATAGAATGAAGGATTTGAAGCATGCACGACGGCGTTGCCCAGCACAATGTGTCCCTGGGTCGTGGCCCCTCAGAAAAGGCAAGACGTTGCGATCGAGCACTCCTTGTCATATTCCTGACTGTTCATAACGCACGAAGGAAGGCGAGGCTCTAAACTTTCCGCTGGTTCGCAAAAACCACCCTACACCATCTAAGGAGTCGCCTCGGCGAAATTCGCCCTCGAGAACAGCAAGGGATCGCGACGGAAGGTCTCTCCAGTAAAGTGCCGATAATTTGGACCCTCGAGATCGGTCTTTTTTCATCTGTGAGAGATAACCTAAGAAAGAAAAGCGCATGGGATGTTGCCTTTGCCGATTTTACAAATTTCTCGAAAAACTTCGCCTTGTTCCACGACGTCGCCAATGTGTTGCCCACGCGATAGGTCAGTCTCGCCCAGTTGACGGTGTTGGGCATGCAGGCGCAGGAGCTTTCTTCATGGTCTTCTCGTGTGATATGCTCATTTATACGAATATAGCGACATATCTGTCCATTTTGAGGCCGGTAGATTAATTGCAGCTATGGCATCTATCTCACCAGAACGGGGGGAATCGAGGGCGGACTCGCGCTACTATCTTCGAGTCTTTCTTGCGGAACAAGATGCGAGGACGCCCCGAAATATGCTGCTGAATGGTAGCCATCGCCCCCCCCCCCCCCCCCCCCCCCCCCCCCGCCCCCCCCCCCCCTGATTGCTGAGGTATTGTTGTACCAACGCACGTCGCCGAATGTCCGAGCGGTCTTGCCAACTTGCTCTCCTGTGAGTGTCCAGCAGCACTGAAGCTACGAATCTGAGTTGTTTCGTCTTCGGAGAGAGTACTGCCACGACGAGGCATGATGTACAGATTAATGGGTGAGCAGAGGCGATAGATAATAGGTTGCAGATTTGGAGTTCAAACCCTTTGAACTTTCTCAGGTGTCCACATGCTCTTTAGTATTAAGAAATTTTTTCATAAAACAATAAAAATTGTACAGTAGTTCAAAATGTATTCAGAAGTAGTGGCATTCCTATACTTTAAGCTATGCAGGAATCTAAGCTGTGATAGTCTCAGATCAGCAAAATCCAAAGGCCTACTTCGCAATCAAAATTGGAGTGTCCACATAAAATTTTGTACGCACTGTAATGAGCCAATTTGCGCGCCCCACTTTTTTCACCAAAGTCGATGAAACTTGCCAATATGGCGGGTTAACTGAGGGTCTGCTTACAACATCCAACATTTATTTTCGGCGTTGGCCGATTTTCGGCGTTTACTACGCCAATTTGGCGCGCAGCTTGGTCGGCATATTGCGGCCAAATGGCGCCAGCGCCTTGAAAGCTAGTGTAATATTCGGTTGATCGGGATGTCGATTAAGCCCATATGCAAGTGTTTCATTCGACTTTGGTGAAAACAATGGTGAGGCGCATAATTGCCCTGCATAATGCCCGCCAAATACTCCCACCGCTCGAAGACCAGTGTGATATTCGTGGATAAGCGCATTCGAATTACATCTATAGACAACGTTTCAGCGGAAATTTTTTTTGAGTTTTTTGGGGTAGGAATAGTCAAAAAGTGCCCATATCAAATAGTACATGACACTCCGCCACAGCCATTCTGGACATGCGCAATCGGAGAGATACTGGCACGCGACCGCGATGTAGCTGCCTGACATCAGCGAGATAGTCGCATTTCTCCGCCCTATTGACCACCCTATTGAACTCCGCCCGAAGCCGGCTAATTGAGAGAATTGCATGCTCAGGTGACTTATCTTGGATATTCCGATCTTCTTTAGGTACTCAGACCCCTTCCGCTTAGGCGATGTTCTCCATACGCCCTTCGATTTCAATATGGTGGCCAGCCAATGCGTAGCAGTACAAAGTTCTCCAAGAAGGTACGGGCAACGCCATGTGAGGCAGGATATTCTCACGAAAATGCCCAATACAACCGCCAGCGCTCAACGTTTCAGTCCGCGGGTCCACAAAGAAAATATTGGTCTTTCTATTCCAGGTATGTCCGGTCCCTACCGATGAATTGGCCCCTTGGCGGCTGAGGTGAAGATGATGTTCCTAGACGCGTAGCGGGACGCTGACGGAGTTGCTCTCGATGATTGAAGGGTCTTCAGATCGAGAGTACTGGATCTCCAGGTAGCTATCCAGGGGTGACTCCATGCATAGAATTTTCGCCAGCTGTTTGGCAGTGACATGAAAGTCAAAGGTATTCCCAGTCAGGCTGGGACTGGAGATGACACTTCATATTTTGGTGAAGGCGTTGGAGCCAGCTCCTGGTTATCAGGAACATCTTGGGTGTCTTCCGCCTTGTTACTCGTATCACGTCCTCTGTCTGAGGGAGTCGAAAACTTTGCTGATATGTGCTTGGTCGAATGACGTTTTTTATTCTGCCCGGCGAAGGCGGGCGATCCGACTGCGGAACAGTTGAGATTTTCCTTTCCCCTTCGTGAGCGAAGGTAAGTCAGCGTCAGCATGAGGCGCAACATACAGCACTTTCGCGTAGCAAAAACGAAGTGACGCAGGCCAGAAGCCATCGTTCTTCTCCATTGGCCGCAACCTACAATCATTCACCGCCCGTCCACTCATTCCTAATGGGTTCTTGATGGTGCGGTTGTTTTCGCTTGCTGTTTCTCTCCACCTTTAGTGGTGAGAGTGAGGTTGCTAAGGGATGAAACAACAGCTGAACCATCAAGTGATAACTCGCGGCGACCCCGCACCTTCTTCTTCGCCTTGAGCGTACAAACTCAATTATTTAAGCAAGGGGTTCTATATATGAGCCTTTCCTAAATTGTCTTTGTGATTTTTCTGTTACATAAGCGGGCTACTTGCTACCTTGTTATAGGTTCCAGCGCGCATAAAATCATCAAATCGGAATGCGGGCTCAAATTGTATTCAGGTGATCATTTCGTCCTCAAAGTCTCAAGAGGACGTTCGAATGCCAAGTCATCCATATTCAACTGTCCACTTGCATTTCGAAAGCGGTTGATGATCGCCTTTTGGCAGCGAGGACTGTGGTAAGCGTCATTGTGGTGTTGGTTTTCCCACATTCAAGAGTGTTACAGTGGCTACCCTAATTATTCGTAAAAAAGGGCTTATTCGCGTTTTCATTGTTCTTTTTTCGCTCAACTCTATATTATCTTTTAGTTAGACTCAAACTATTTTGTTAAGTCACTTTCTGATATTCTGTGGTTGTATAGTCATTTGAATCTGTTGTTTTCCAGGTTTTGTCTATAAAAAACGAGTCCACAACCAGAAGATATGGTTCATCTAGTGGCCGGGTCGCATGAAAAGAACATCACAATCAGATCTTGTTCCTCTCTGCTGAATAGAGTTCTCGATCGCGCTTTTGCTAACTTTGGCTCAGTTTGTATTCAAAAATATGTAGGTGCACTTCTAATCCGCTCCACCATAGCGTTCCATGTCATTAGATGTTTGATGAAAGGTCTAAATACTTACCGACTCGTTTTTGTTCAGACAAGAGTTCTGTTATGCTATTTTTCGCAAGATTTAGCGTTGTTTTGGTTCGTTAAACTCCACTTGTCCTTGATGTGTACATCCACTAAATCAAGATATAGATATAGAGATATCAGGGAACATATCAAACGCAGTGGGCATGCTTAATCGAGTTGACGTTTTGCACCAAAGACTTGTTTTTCTCTGATCACGAATGCTTGTGGTAAACTGCCACACTCACCTCTGATATCTGGGAACTCGCCATGTATGTAGCGAAAATGGTTCTAAGTTGCGGTGGCATGTCACTTTCTCTCCGCTCAAGTAGACCACAGAGGCGGAAGTGTGGTGATACCCGGTTGCTAATTCCCGATCTGCCCACGCAAGTGCAAGGACAGCCACAACCCCTACCCTAACCAGGCGCTATTTGTGTGCACCTTGCTCATTCTGCTTGTTTTCTGCATCAGGTATGCGTATTCGCTTGGCGGCCTATACAGTGGGCGGGGGCGACGGCAAACGAATACATC
>MU966819.1:0-15142 GCA_036418165.1 Cooperia oncophora
GCCGTTATCTAGGTTAGTGGCACGCTGTCAATGGTAGATTCGTCCAAAATTGCTTTCTGATTAGTGCAGAACAGTGGCTTTTTTAGCAGGTTTTTAACCGTTTCACTTCGCTTTTTCCATTTTTCCACTATATAGCACCCCTCGCACCATTCGAACTCGGGTACCAAATTGTCGTGCCTCGTGCCTTTGAGCTATTTAGCCGTTTGACGACGACCGAATGGTCAAAACGCTTGCCGATTAAAGGCACGGTCCGCGATCAGGTATAGAAGTTGAAATATGGTGTCGGGAGGGTAGTGTGGTCCGCGACGAACAACCTTGTACCGGTTTCGGCAAAAAAATTGTAAGGGAGGGGCGCTATAGCGCAATATAGGTTCAGTGACGCCTCCTTTTTTCCAGTGACTCCGCCTCCAGACTCCGCCTTCAAACCGCCTTTCAGTGAAAAACGAAGCTGCAGGACGAAAAAGCATGAAAACCGTAACTCGTACGGTCGTACAGTTGGGGCGATGGGAGTGTAGCATTGGAGATGGAGTTAATAGAGCACGTTCAAACTATTATCAGAAGTGGGGTTCTATCTAGGGCAGTTGGCATGTTTTTTTCTGCTTTTTCTTCACTATCAAGTTACTCAGCACTTGTCGTCTATATGCAAATCCCTAATCCACTATTCGTGATGGCGATGATCGCGGACTTTACCTTCAAAGGCAGTTGGCACGATGGTTTCCCACTTAGCCTAAAATGCTAGTAGGGCGCTGTATAGTGGGGAAATGGCGAAAGAACGGAGTGAAACGGTCAAAATCCTGCGAAGAAAAAGCCTCCGTTCTCAGTGACTTGTAAATCGATTTCGGACGAGTTTCCCGTAGGCATCTTGCCAATCACCGCTACCGAAGATACGGCTGCATATGTGTACCCATATATGCATGCAGCATCACGGCCGCTTCATACCAATCCCTTCGCTTCATAATTTGCTTAGCAAATGAATGAATACGAGCGTCAGGAACGGTCGTCCATTTGTGGGCGGGCGGGCGTGGCGGGCGTTTGGGACGTAAAGTTGTGGCTTGATAGGGCCCTTATAAGGGCACCTTCCTCGGGGAAACCGCTATGCAGCGCCTGCCCAGGGTCGCGGAATTCTATCCTGCCAGGAGTATTGATCCTAGTCGTCTTGGGGGATTTATCGTGCCAACTGCCTTTAAAGTATCCACCTGCATGGCAATCCTGTGCGCAAGTACAACTCTATCCTTTGAACATCCAAGTTAATGAACTACTGCTCACTTAATATATGTGCTACTTGTAGAAATTTCCCACTTCTATGCGTCACTGTTTTTCCTTTGCAGAACATGTCTCACTTTGATTGACCAATCTTGAGCGGAAGACGTTCATTTTTCCATTGTTATATGAATGTTCACTAGTCAATTCTGAATATTTGGAATGTGATAATTAACCGCATTAATCTTTCCTAAAACTAACTAAGTAGAACGACAAATAGAAACTCGTTTTGTTCAATTCGCACCAACTTTTACCATCGCTGCATTAGCATTCCTTGCAACCGACAGCATCAGGTCTACCTCATATCAGGTACGTCTGAATTATCCCGAACTCAAATCCATTAATCCATAATTTATAACTTGTAATTTATCCTGAGTACACCACCTTTAGGCATGGCTGGTGAATATTTCCTGTTTCGAATTTATTTGAGCGGATTTGAAATGGCATAAACAATCAGAAGGAAAACGCCTGAATATGATTAGGGAATGTGATTCCACGTTCATAGAAAAGCTGAAAAAGAATGATCACTAATTCGCATGTAATGGATCCTCGTCGACCTGAATTGTCTCGAGTAACTCTGTGAAATCTAACTAAGTCTATTATTACCTTCAATGCAGTTGTGTAGGTGGGCCGCCCTAGGGTCACTTCGATGCGTAAGGCACTCTTACGACTTGATCATCGCCTAAGTACAAGATATTGGATATAGTATAGCATAGGATATAGGAAGTGGTAGTAGTGGTATAAGATATCATAAGTACTGTTAATACATAAGTGCAGCCCCATTTATCAAAGCGGCACGATGCCAACGGAAAACTCCTCCAAAAACGCTCATCTAATGCCGTGCAGAACTAAGGTTCTTACAGAGGTTTTTGGCCATCCAACTTTCCTCTTTCGTCAATTTCCCACTATATAGCACCCTCGATGCTGTTTCTGAGCAGGTTCCATATAGTCGTTCCCTATGCCTTTAACTTCAGAAAAACCATATTATCGTGCCTCATGCTTTTAACTTTAGAAACTGCATGGTCAATTCCGCTGAACAGCGAAGTGTTGCCCATGTGGAACAACACCGTTCGCCTGAAAGTTCCGCCAGCTTTTCCCGAATCCGAATTTCCCAGCTAATTCCGCCTTGGTCGCAATTGGATTTTCTCCCACCAACGTACGTAGTACATCTTCATCAAACTCGGCAGCCTTCTAGAATGAGACTCTGAAGTTGTTGTCCTCGGAGCGGAATCATGGAGCCAAATTATCTCTCTCTTGTGAAGTAGAAAATCATAATGTGCTGAACTTGCCCTCTCATCACTTTTGTTTTAAAACTGTGATGTAACAAAAAAATCTCGAATAGATCATGTATTGTAATTTGAAAGTTTCAAGGGCTTTCTTTGTTTATCCATAAGAGGTCTTGTTGTAGAGACGAAAGATCTGGGAAATATTCGCGCATCACCTCCTGGCCTATTAATCAAAGCTCAACAAAGATATCGACGTTGTTTAAAAAATGAAGTTTTAAAGTTCTTTCAGGTTCTTTTCAGTACTCAAACTATATGGCATAACGAATGCAGGCGAATGATGCCCTTCGTTTCCGTTCTTCGAGGGCATCCCTCATAGAAAACATGCATAACTTATGAGATGACCCAATACAGGAGTCTTTCAGGAGCGTTGGATACCTTTGCTCATATTCGTACTTGGCCAGTGCTCGTCCCCTACTACCTTTGTTTACTGTTAGGATTTTTTACCACTGCTGATGAAAGGCATCAAAGACAGGTTGTCGAATCTGTTCGGATTAGGAGGGACGTTTTTCTCTTTTGCTAGTTTCTATTGCTGACTCATGTTTTCCTGGTCCCTGCAAAGGATAGGGCGTGATCCGATCCACTGCATCTTCTGCCGTGGCATTCACTTCAGTGAGGTCCTTCTTGATGACGTCCCTCCATCTTTTCTTTGGGGCTCCTCGTGGTCGCTTGCCCTCTACTTCGAATTCCAATGCCTTATTGGGTGGTCTTCAGGCCTCCTCAGTACGTGCCCATACCATCGCAGTCGCTGCTCTCGTGCCTTCAGCTGGATTGGGCCGTCTGTGTGACTGCTCTAACGTTCTCGTTTTTGACCCTGTCTAGCCGTGTCCAGCCGCAGGCCCACCTTAGCATAGGGAGATGCCCCACCCATCTAGAGCCGAGATAGTATACCATCGGTCCTATATCCTTTAACAAAAGATAAAACGCATTTCGAGTGGGACCGACTTGAACTCTTCCTCTCTCTCATCTTCCCGCTCGTGATCCTGTTTTCTTTTTCTTTGTGTCTCGCCAGCGCAGCAGTGTCTCGATTCTTCTATTACTCGTCCAATCTTGAAGACTATTGAGAAATTTGTCGATAGTTCTGCCTACTTTTCCTTCGAAAGTGAGCCAGTTGCGTCTATTAGCCTGAACCCCAAAACCCAGAAGTTGTAATCGTGTTATAATAGTTAATGAATCACTCATGCGGTCACCACTCATTTCCTTTCTACAAAAATTGGTGAATTGGTGTAGTTGAGGAATGCTACTGGAGCCAATTTCACTAAAATTGCAAGAGATCGCGCCAATTTATTATAGTACGCCTTGCAATTAAAAAGGGTCTAATTATAGCATCTGTTTTCTTGCACGAACAACATATGCACTCTGATATTTTCCTTACCCTTACTTCTTCGGAAAAATGCTTGCTTGTCGCATTTCACAGTATCTGCTTATTACTCTTCTCTAACCACAGTTCGACCCCTCATCGAGGTAGCCTTTTATAGCAATACATATACCACTGGACACGTTTTCTGGCGCTGATCTCAAAGCCGCTCTCAAAACCTGCAGAATGATCAATCAGACTGCAGACTTACGAACTTTTTTCTCCGCATCCTCTCCCTTGGTACAACCGAGTCGCCCGCTCATACAATGTACCTGCAAGCAAGTTGGCCGCAGGAGAGCAATGGTAGTGTGCTCGCCCCATAGGTAACAGGTCGTGGGATCGCATCCTTGTGGTGTTTGGGATTTGGCTTTTCTAGGAACTTCGCAATAAAGACCTCTCACATGCCACAACATTGCTACGCCACTACGAAGGAGTGACAAGCGGTTTCTAAAAGCTCTCGGCGCCTGCGCCTCCGCGAAAAATTTTGAGAAGCGGTGCGGGTAATGCGCGCCGCAAACGCTTTTGCGCAAAAAGAAGGTCTCACTCAAGTTTAGGGAAAAAACTACCCCTGGGGAGAGATTTTTGGCCAAATGGAAAATTTAGACTTGATTCGTGGGCGAACAGTGGTAGCCACTGGTACAATCTAATACGCATTTCCTCTCACTCCGAAAGTGACGATTTAAAGTCCAAAAAAATTTTAAGAATTTTTCGGAACATCTAAACAATAATCCACCATCCAGTTATAAAATACAGTCGCGGAAAAAAATTTGGAACAAGCCCAAGTCGCGCGCTCTTTAACAGTTTAACATGCAATTTTTAAATTGCAAGTGAAAACTTTGCTCAAATCAAACACGCCTTGAAATGCTCTCCTGAAAAATGAAGTTGGTTAATTAAATTTGTTACCGGGACAGAATTTTGAAGATTATTGCGATGCGGCATGCCGCTGCCACTCTGATATTGGACCGGTTTTCAAAGTTTCTAATGCTTTGGAACAACATAGGTTTCTCGAGAGTTGTAAAAAAATGAAAAAAGGAGCGAACACTCAGACAGGTGTGACTTCTTCCGATGGATTGCAAAGCATTAGAAACTTTGAAAACCGGTCCAATATCAGAGTGGCAGCGGCATGCCGCATCGCAATAATCTTCAAAATTCTGTCCCGGTAACGAATCTAATCAATGAACTTTATTTTCGGAACAGCATTTCAAGGCATACTTAATTTAAATAAATAAGTAAATAAATAAATTTGAGCAAACAAAGTTTTCATGTGGGATTTAAGAACTGTATGTAAAAAAAATTAGAAAGCGCGCGACTTGGGCTTGTTCCAAGTTTTTTTTTTCCGCTACTGTATTCCACCAAATGCGGTGTAGCCAAATAGCAGAATCCCAGATGTTGGCGTAGCCAAATCCCCAGTTATGATAGGGCCACCAATATCGCTTGCTATAACAACAAATTTTAATATTAGTCTGTAGGTATGACAAATTGGATTAACGCTTCTGATCGTTGATGAAAAACAACATTTGTCATGACATGGACCTATTCTTCATTTCCTGCCTCGTTTCGCCAGTCTTTCTATGATTGTTCTTTCCTTGGTCATGATCTCCTCAAGGTTTGAGGCAGTCCTAGGGAGCCGTTGCTTTTGATCGGAGGCATTGTATTGAGAACTAACAAGAGTCGTAACATTACTTGAAGTGGGTAAAAGTAGAAGGAAAATGTCGCACGCCCCCCGCTCCTCTTCCGAGGGCGGGGGGGGGCTATAACTTATTGATGAAAAATTACTGTTTTTATTATTGTAACATGTTACGAAACTGCGGGAAAGCATTGCTAGGATTCATCCTTACGCCTTCAGGTGTATTCCTCCTAAAAATGGCAAGTGACCAGAGCAGGTCCTGCCGTTGGGGTAAATTTAGTTAGATATGACCCACCTTCCCCCCTCAAAAAACTTCCCCCTGATGCTACCCTTCGCCTTCCCCATCCCCATCCCTACCACCTTCCTATTTTTTCAACACTTTTCCACAGATTTTTTCGGAAAAGTCCTGTTTTTCCCCAAGAACCGCTATCGAGCGGGGGACCGAAAGAAGCTACATATAACCCTTTAGACAGGAAAAACTTAGAACAGTCAGCAAAAGGCCACAAGGCGAATGTTTTCTGACAAGCAGTTGCGAACCCCTCCCTCTACAGCGACCAAAAACGGCCCCCTTACTAGGGTCCCCATCGTATGTTACGTACCTTGCTCGTGACCTATGTTAGCATTGCCGGTGCCCCTTATGAAGAAGGACGTGGAATATAGGCACTGCACATAGAGTTTGTCTGCGTACTGCCTCACCCATATTCTGGACTCTCCTCCAAGCGCTTGGTATTCCTTCAACGTATGCTGGAGAATACTCGAAGGGGTCACAAGATGAATTCTCCTGTTCTTTCCCCGCACTGACTGGTCACTTATCGCCTACAAGTTCATACTTGAGCTTCCTTCCCCAGAGCTTTTCGACATTTGCCTGCGATTTTAACCTGCTTCAGAGCTTGAATTTCAATGATCCACCCCTTATGTGGCTTGTGTAACCTCACCTAAAGATTGAAAACATTTTTCAGTGATTCTATGACATTGCTTTGGAGAGGCTACAGAATACATGAAGGAGTTTGACGAGATATTCGAAATGTTAAGCCGTTAATGATTGCTTTCATGTAGCGGACCCCTTCGTCGTAAAATAACAAGAAAATTTCACCTTGAATGCATTTTCATTTATAGAATGGTAAGAGTCCAGAAATGCAAGAAATAACATTACTCATGGACAAGGATAAGTATTTCTCGCATATTCGCAGAACTCGAGCAGTTCTAACTAATGATCCGTGAAGTTTGACGTCACGAGAATATTAGAAAACGATTTTGAAGCTATTCTAGTTTATATTCCAGAAGTCATTTTCTCCACCTAGGACTTCTCCTCTGGTCTTTCGCACACCTCCGAAAAGTTGCTATTTTCAGATTTTCCCACATCGAGATGTGCCCACGCATTCGAATTCCATTCTATTGAGTTTTACCAAGGGAATGGAACGTTCACACTGATTTGAGGGATGAAGGAGTAGCGGGCTCAAAACCCAGTTCTATCCTCTCAGGCGAGTCTGACCCCAATAGTCGATCCTGGTGGAATATAAAGCCTGATTGAAGTGATCCCGAAGAATCGAGAGGGTCGTCTTACTTGACGGAGGCAATGGAATGCTTGGCTGATTTCCCAAGAGCGGGGCTTATACTGTTATCCCTTGTGTTGCTTATATGTTTATCATTTAAAAAGTGCTTTTATTAGTATTCCATTCTTGAACCACCTTTGGAAATGCCCTATTCCACTGATATGATAGGGAGGCCACTTCACGATTCCCGCAGTCACACCACCACAACTATGTCAAGGAAGTTCTTCATGAGCCTTTTAGGCTACCCCCGTGGAGTGGAGGTATCTGAGGAAGTGTGTCGCTCAGGCCCACCTGCTTTGAGGGTCGTTCTGGGACTGGAGCGCTTTCAAGATGCTTTCATGCCCGTCATAGGGATCATACATCCAACACGAAAATGTTACACACGATAGCCTTTCATTAGTGGCAGGGAGAGCGAAAAGGGTCTGAAAGAAGGCCTTTTAAACCTTCTTTTGGAGTAGTGCCCCTCGCAGTTTTGATTGGTTACCGCTTAAAGTTGTGAATCAACTGCAATTTCAAATGGTAGGAAAAGTAACCCCTGATAATGGGCTTTCGTTGAAGAAGGCATAGGTCAGCAATCGTGGTGCTACCACCACAACATTAATTCTTATCACGAAATTTTCGTTGGACTTGACACCCCCTGGCGAAGGTTTTTCCCTTTTGGGGATTCTTGAATACCGTGTAGGAGAGAACCCACTTTTCCATACATGTTCCCCAAAGCGCTCAAAAAAATTGCCCTTAAAAAGGTCCATATTCTAAACGACCCCTCTTCCATGTGCAATTTCATAAATGCTTTTACATTATCTTTCGCATCGTAGTTCGATTCGGCACATTGACAGCAGCGTTAGCACATCATTACTTGAGAGGCCATTTCATAGGGCTCATTTGTTAGCACCCCAGAGTATTCTCCAATCCTAAATGCTGAAATCTGCTCCAACAATCGGTCACAACCCGTGAAAGTCGTAAGGATTAGGCATACCTCAGAGCAGGACACATCATTGCGTCAGGGCGATTTTCCCACGGTGCGACCTCCCCCGTCCAGCTTTTGCATAGCGGTTAGGGGAGAGGAGAGAGGAGAGTTTTTCACAGTGGGGACGCAATCCAACTTTGATTGGGACTAGTTCACCTAGTCTAGTTCACTTAGTAATTTCCGAGCGTTGAATAAGGGGGGGGGAGGGGTGAGGCATTCGAGCGCTATCGGAGACCGCCAAACTACCACGGTAGGCCTCGCAGGCCAAGGGAGTGAGGAAAGGTTAAATAATAAACCTGAATAGAGAAAAATACGAAAAATAAGAAAAATACAAATCCAAAAAAATAAAAAGAATTATTCCTCCCGTTCTATTGTCTAGAACGCGACACCCTGGTCACAGCGACATTAATGGGGAAACCCCATCAATGATGTGTTCTGGCTGAAAGGGCCCTTTATGCTCTTATTGAGTGATTCGGTTTTTCAACTTCGATTTACTCATTTTTCTTCAGCTCGTCGCTCTACGCGTTATGTTACGATTTCTCTACAAGCTTAGTATTACTACCATCTTCTACTAGTAGCTCTTTATAATGAAGAATGAAGTCTTTGGCGTTGATAAAACCCTCCTTAGTAATCTTACCACGTGTTCTCCTTCTATTCAGGATCTATGGGGATAACACATTCACTCACGTGCGCTCGGTAATACCCAAATCATGGTTCCTTTTTGAATGTCAGGCCTTGTACCAGCTAAGCGAGCCCCGGACTTGAAAGGCTTAGCTGGCTCTGACGGGAGTCGATCTGACTAGCGGACCACGCAGTGGTTATGCAGCACCATTCTAATACATTCGCTTCTTGAGCCTATTTCCACTTACCCTGTTTCGAGTCTGATCTACAACGATTCTCCCGTGCCCTGTAAAATCCTCTCATTCCTTCTGGTTGAAGGACCTCCCAGTGCTCATTGTCGTGCTCACCCCTAGATAAGTCACCTGATTACCCAGTCCTACTTTGCTTCTGTACGAACAGCTGTTCCACTAATGTAACTCATCCTCACGCCTTCTTTTCGTTGGTACAGCTACGGCTTGACGAGTGTTAGAAAGGACATTCGATATTCGCTGGGTCCTACCCTACTCATTTCTGTGTTCATCTTTACTTGAGAAGGTACTCCTTTAGCTCCTTTGATTTTCATTCACCTTCCGTGCCGCTACACTTTGGCGCGTTAACTCTACTACTACTCTAACTCGCGTTAATGATTCATTTCCAATATTATATTCATTTCCGGTTTTGTCGCTAGATCTTTGTTCCACCCTATAAAGGCCGCTAACTTGGTTAGGAGGGCTACTCGCAGCACCTCTGCGTCGTTTCTTTCCTTCAATCAAGGCCTGAGTCTACTGCAGATTCTGTCTTCTCTGCGAGACTATCCTCAGACCCCCTGGTCGTCTGCGCCCTGACTTAAGTCTTTCTCTGGAAAATGTCGCAAGAGGTCCGGATGAGTGTTCCACCCCTCCCTTGGTTACGTGACAACTAGAACCTTACGTGGGGATCCTGGCGCGATAGGTTAGAGCGCAGAGAAGTAGAGGATTGTGGCCAGTGCACTGACATCGAAATATGGAAAAAATTGTCACGAGCTAGGAGATTATCATTTCAGAGAGCAGACACCAGGGTGTATGACCACGTATGGAAAGTTGGAAGGTTTAAGTTCACTGCGGTCATACAATGTCCTGCCAACGTGGGCTAATGCCGTTTGGACTCCAGCAACTTCGGCACCGAGCTCATTTTTAAATTGCCTAAGTTACCAAATCCGCTAAAAACTTGTATGTAGGGGTAGTTTAACATCCTGATTACGAATATGACATTCACTCTTGCCGCTGGCGCTAATGGATGACACTACGATTACCTGCGCTCCGCTAAGGCTGAGCCCAAGAGGTAATCGTAGTGTCATCCCTTGGCGCCAGCGCCAAGAATGAGTGTCATGTAATCAGGATGGTAAATAACCCTTGTGTACATATTTTCAGCGGGTTTGGCGACTTAGGTAATTTAAAAATGAGCTCGGTGCCGAAGTTGCTGGAGTCCAAACGGCATTAGCCGCCAACGTGAGAAGGCAGAGAAAAACAGAAAATTGACGTCTGAAGGGAAGCGCTCAAGTTGTCCGTGGACTATTACCCCCATTCACTTCCCACTATTCCGCATAACCAATGTAAATTTCGAATTTTTTTGTTGATGTTATTATAGTTGTCGTCAATGAAATACGAAACCTGCACACAACAGATTCTGTACTTCCGCCCACTCCGGTATCCTAGCATCTGGGCCATATCGCGCCATCTTTTCCAGAACAATTGAAGACAGAACCCATTCGGCAAAGCACACGCCTATTGTCATTTAAGCTGCACAAAAACCTTGGAGAAGGAAATCGAATGACCACTGCAAGGAATACTATGAAATTTACTCGCTGAAGGCTCCACCACGGTGGTATTTTCAGATTTAGGGAGCACTTAGCTTGCACTGTTCTGATATCGACATGAAACTCAATAAAACATCAGAATCGATATTTGGCTGAGAACGTTTTGGGGCTTTTCTGCTCGGTGGAGGCACTTTGCTGCTTCTCACCGATCACTGCCGATGCCTCCTGTGTGATCTGCGAATTCCTGTTGAGCTTTAACAATAGCAGGAGCACGGTTTACACTTGTCACAATCCACAGGTCTTACCAAGTTGAGATGTGTAATTCAACGGGAACTAGCGAAATAGGCCCTCCCAAGCCTCAGAGCGCCAAAGATTCATTGAAGCGTAAAACATCAATCACAAAATTTATTTTATTTCTACGCACCAAGCTACTGCAGGAAAGGAGACGTGACGCAGAAAACGGTAGACCCAAAAGTCTCTCGAATATTGGTAAGGTAGACCATTTTGGTTTGCTGGCCCGGGGTGTTCGCTGGTAAGGAGTCAGTTTGACGAATTCCCAATGATGTCGATTTTTTACAATATGAACCAAGGAGCAGGACTTCGTGGGTGGCATTCGTTCATCAACCTTATGTGTAGGTCGACCTCCTCGTCCTGTCACAAAAAAGGTCTCGGTTCTATGGGTCTTATTCTTTTCCTTAAAGGCAGTTGGCACGATAAATCCCTAAAAACGAGTAGGATTGATACGAGAGGCAGGGCGGAATTTCCGCGACCCTGAGTAGGCGCTGCATAGCGGTTTTTCCGAGGGAGGTACCCTTATAAGGGTCCTATCAAGCTACAACATTCCGACCCAAACGCCCGCCACGCCCGCCCGCCCACAAATGGACGACCTTACCAGATGCTCGTTTTGCTTCATTTGCTGAGTAAAACATGAAGCGAAGGGATTAGTATGAAGCGGCTGCGGTGCTGAATGGATATATGAGTACATACAGGCAGCCGTACCTGCCGGAGCGGTTATTTGCAATACGCCTACGGGAAACTCGTCCAAAATTGCTTCTCAAGACAAAGGATTTCCTTCGCAGTGTTCAATCGTTCCGCTTCGTTTTTTCGCCATTTACCACTAGATAGCTTCCTGCTAGCATTTTAGGCTGGGTACCATATTATCGTGCCAACTGCCTTTAACACCATTGTGCAGGCTACACGCTTTCCTTTGTGCCTTGTTCCTCCTTATTTTCCCTTTTTTTGCTCGCGTCATTCATATTATTTCTGTGGTCACGGCACCTCGTACGTTGGGAGACCCAGCTGTGGGATCGTATAGGCTGGAAGGAAAGTCCTGTCACTGTTGTGATTTTTTTATTTTCTAACTCAACATGAAATAAAAACTAATCAATAATATAATCGCCATTGTTAGCCACTACAGTGCTCCACCTAATGGGCCAGCTATCCCCTTCTCCCAGAACTGAGGAGGCTGCGAGTCGAAGAAGTAGGCAACTTCTCGATTGATGCCATCAAATTCGCTGAAGGTTTTCTTACCTAGGAAAGCCTTGAGGGAGCGGAACAAGTAGTAGTCGGAGGGGGCTAAGTCTGGAGAATATGGTGATGGGGTAATCCAGCCTAGCTCCTCAATTTGGCGGTGGGTCTCTTTAGCCACATGTGGTCTGGCGTTATCATGGAGGAGGTGCACCGAAGCTCGTCTCGGCCGCTTTTCTCGAAGAGCTTGCGCGAGTTTCTGGAGTTGGGCGGTGTAAACGGTAGCGGTAACCGTATGCCTTGCGGAAGCAACATACCCTTCGAATCCCAAAAGCAGAAGAGGAGGACCATTTTGGGGTGCAAGTCCGATTTGGCTTGCGTGGGCGGGTCTTCTCCTCGAGGTAGACACATGGCACGGCGTAGGTTAGAATCATAGAGCACCTCATCTCCAGTCACAATATCTTCCAGAAACTCCTTCCGGTTACGGGAGGGATCGACAGATGCTCACCCTGGCATACCGCGTGCCATCTGTTAGAGCATGAGGTATCCATCGCGTGAGGACTTTTCTGTAGCCAAGGGCCTGAAGGCGGCTTAGAGCTGTTGTATGGCTACACCCTAGCCTTGTCGCAATACTGCGCGTGGTAGCCTCTGGATCCTCTCTGACAGGTTCGAGAACGGCGGAATCTTCTACGCCGCGAGGGCGTCCCAGACGAGGTTTGTCTTCGAAGATCGTCTCTCCTTTCGCGAAGCGAGCGAACCAACGGTGGACAGTCCTGACGGTGGTGGTGTCCTCCCCAATGCACAGTTGATGTTACGGACAGCTGCCGTCGCTCCAGTGCCGCGGCGCCACTCATAGAAGATGATCACTCGAAGCTGCTCTAGTGAAACTGACATCGTAAATAAACACAGGAGCCTTGATATACCTCTTGTGGAAAAGCTTCGAGAATGTTCTACAACCTTAGCATGTTACGTCATGTTCGAGCTTCGAAGATCAAAAACTGTAGGCTATCTAAAAAACACTGACAGGACTTTCCTTCCAACCTATGGTCGATGGATGGAGGGAAGGGGTCATGTTTTTGGAATAGAAACTTAGAAAGTTAGTTAGAAACTCGAGAGAAGCGCTAGGGAATTCATGGAGATGCTAGGTCGGATGGGGGATGAAGAATAGAGGATAGGAGGGATTCAAAGGGAGGGGGGCGTATTCTGTAGAATTTTTCCCAAAAGTGCATTATCTGTGACACACCCTCAGGTGCATTGTAAGTAATTAGTTAATAAATAAATAAATAAACAAGGACGTTTCTCCGCACATTCGATTCCCTCTCTTCTTTTGCTTGACCTCTTTTTCCGATCCGCCGATTTTTTTTATTTTTCGTTCAAGTTTAACTTTTTCGTAGGTAACCCCTCTCCCATTTTATTTTGCCGAATTAGCGAACCATGAACAAATACATCTTGCAGGGCTTGATTAAAAATGCTTGTTTTTCTTCAGCAATCGTCATTAGCGCTCTGTTTTCTCCTGCATTATTTGTCCTACCGAATTTTCAGATCGAAGTTCATTTGACCTCACAAATTCCTAATTTTTACAGATGAGAAATCTTCATCTCGTTTGGGTGTTATCACTTTTCATGGAGGCGGCATTTGCATTGCATTCAATGAATGAAATTCTCACACTCAATCGATTGAAAAGTGAGTTAATTATTCATTTAATTTTTCATATACTTTTGTTCGTTCGATTTTACTTTATTTTTTTGTAGTAACGACATAACGTAATATGATAATATAGTATAATATAATGTAATAATCGAATAAATAGTATTTTATTTTATTAAATAGTATTTTATTTTATTTTATTATTTTATTTTATTAATATTGTTTGCTGCACCTTGGAATACTACCTGGAAGGGCACGTGAAAAATAGCAGCTATTTCAAGAATGAAGTGCATGGAAGGAAGTGAGGTTTCCGGATAAAAAATAATTTTGATTTTCCTCGTGGAAGAAATATTATTTCAGTTGTGGTGTTTAAATATATTGCATTACCTTGACTAATTGTAAGTTTCACGCCCGTTCTTCGAATGCACATGCAATATCCTTGGGATCGCTCCATATGAGACTGAAATCGTCATTAGGACGTTAGGTTGTAGGTTGCGCTCTAGTTTCTAACAATTTAGGTTTAGTTTGTAAGAAACAGTTAAGGTGCATGGAGTGAGTGTGTATAGTTAGTCCCCCACTAGCGACATTGCAACTTTCAAGAGAGCAATTTCTGGCCAGTTGAAGTGAGAGACACATGCTCTGCCACGCTAGGTTGACTGGGTCCCGGCACGAATGCTGCCCACGTAACCGTCGTTGCAACGCCTCGTCCGCCCCTTTGGCTGCGAGTCGCGTAACGATCTACACCCTCACAAGGTTACCATGAGTCAGCTGTCTTGCCATTGAATTAGTGGATAGAGTACTGCATCAGGTAGTAAGGGTAGAAGGCTCAGATCCTGGATGAACGGTAAGATCGAACACCGCTCGTAGATCTGAATTCGTCTGCCCTTTCCAATTTAGGCCTGGTTCACTTCGTGAAGACAGTCCCCATGTTCAAGCAGTTTATAGGCATCCTCTCTTGTACTAGCAGTCTGGCCATCAGCCTTTAAACAGTCCCACTTTCTCGGCTTCACAATGTGTAAGTGACGTAGGCGCTGCGGCCTTCAGAAGTGGCAGTTCTGACGCCTCCGTAATTGCCCCGCCCACCAAAATTCAAAGGCTATTTTCTATCATAGTTCAGTTTTTGCGTTTTTTTCCACGTTTAGATGTTACTAGTACTGGATGATGCGAAGGTGGTGAAGTCTGCTCCTCCACGCGGTGCCACTGGATACTGCTCGCTTTGCGAGTTGCCAAACGCAGACGCACGAACGCAGGTGACAGGCCTCCGTGACGGGCCGGCCTACGAACACCCATGTCACATCAATATGTTTGTCATGCCATATGTATATCGAGATAATGCTACGGCGTCCGCGGGAGCCGACGCGCACTCGTATGGCCCGGCGAGTGTGGAAAGTATGCGAGGGTCCTCGTTGCAAGGACGGCATCGGGAGGCAACCAGGCTAGTCCAAAATCGTGGCAGAGCAGCTTGTAAAGTCCGTATCGCAACGTTAAACGTTGGAACCTTGACCGGACGTTCATGTGAATTAGCAGAGGCACTGGAGCGCAGACGAATCGATCTCTGTGCAGTGCAGGAAACAAGATGGTCCAGT